>JAOTRH010487018.1:0-24704 GCA_034768845.1 Heliamphora exappendiculata
GGGGGTGATGATTTTGGAAGAGAACGGTGGTATTGAGGGCAATTTTGAGTGTGATGGTAGTTTTGGGGTGATGGTGGTTTTCGGTTGACGTTAGTGACTTCTGTTAAAAAATTTAATAATTTAGTCTTTTTAATGTTTAAATTAAATCTGAAAAAAAATTTGTGCAATTTTTAAAACCATATGAGAAGTTTCTATTTTTGTTAGAAATTTCAAGGGTAATCAGTAAAATTTACCCAAAAATTTATTCAAAAAATTTTAAAAATAAAATAAACAAGACAATCAAAATTTAGCCCAAACAGGACCATAATTTAAAAGAATAAGTGAAGAATATATTATTTATTAAAATATGTTTTTATAAGTAGCACCAGCGCTTCTCTTCTGTCTTCTCTATTTTCTTTCAGTTTGGGAGAGAAAAAATTGTTTAAATGTTCAGATCCTCTTTTACTATCTTATTTTCTTTTTATCATAAAATATAATTTAATAGTATTGAACACAACGTGACATCATCAATTTACGTGATGTTTATATCTAGTAATAAAAAATATTTTAGATAAAATAATATGATTCAATTCTTATAGGATAAATAAGAGACAAAAATAAATCACATAATGTGCACTGTGTATTTTTATTTGTCCAAAATATTACGTATTATCACTTAAGTGGTACTCCAGAAGCATCTAATAATTGCCTTGCGGGCTAGCTAAAAGAGTATAACACAAATTCAAGTAATTATTTGTGCTCCCACACTGTCTTGTAACAAGTCCATGTGATATTCTTATATAATATGATAGCGACAAAATTTATATGACTCATCTTAATTTGTTGGGTGATTCAAGAACAAAAAGTCACAAAAAGTACCATGTGACGTCGACTTCATGATATTACAAATATATCTAATAATTTGCCTACAAATCCTGGCTGCCTTGTAGTAATTCGGACCCAAGAACATGAGGTTTTATTGGTTCATAGCCCCACCACCAACGTATATATGTGAATGATAAGGTACAAAAACAAGGTGAACAGAGTATAGGGGTGATGAACATTTTTGCGTGCCCTACTATCAGATTTTGGTAACTGGCTATATGTGAATGGTGAAGTGGTCCATGTAGGTTATAAATGCATAATTGGCCACTCTCTCATCCAACCACACCCATGAGGACCATTTATGCCATGTAAGGACCTCAATGCAATGGCTCTATATAGGGTGACCTTCTCTATAACAAAAATGCTATTTACTTATAAAATTACACATAAATTTAAAATAAAAGATTTAAATTCAACTACTTGCTATATAGATGTTATTCCAAGTGAATTTAGATAGTTGTGAATCACTTTATAAGCAATTTTTTTAAGGTCTTTTTGACGGAAGTTTTAAAAATCAGAATCTTACAAAGATTAATCCACTGCCTTTTTTTTTTTCAAATTATAAACCTGTCCATCTTATTTTACTTTCCTTTTTGCATTTAAACTCTCCATATGCATTCAGTGGACATACTTAAAGTGACATGGCGAGTCAGTTTCTATTTCGTTACAGACTTTAGAATGGGTCTGGACACGGTGCTGTGCACAGCATCTTAGTGCTACGTTCTGTTTGGGTTTATTTGGTAAATAAATTTTTATAATCAAATTCGTTTATTAGGTAGATATCTTCAAGTTTGTTTTGCACAAATAATTTTATATTTATTCGATATCTGTAATTAAGTGATTGAATAATATTTATTTAAAAATTATAATTTTTATTTATTTATTTATAAAATAATATTAGGTGATCTTTAGGGCATCACCGCATCACCGTCCCCTTTAGAATGCTATAACGTTCGATATATAAATTTATTTTTAAAATTTTGCAACTCTCAATATATAAATTTATTTTCTGTAAAATATATATTCTTGAAACGTATTTATCAAGATCTATTAAATAATACCCATATTCGATTTGAGATTTTGTATAAAAAATTGGTAAATTTGATTTCTACTTTTTTATAACAGAGATATTTTTCAATTCTGAAAAAGAATAAAATCTATCAATTTTTTTATTTTCAAAACAGAAAAATTTATTTTTGTGGTAGTGGCAGTGATGTGGTTTTTATCACAATGCAAGGTTTTAAGTATTGGTGAATAGTAACGACTGAATCAAGAAATTTGTTTAACGGAGTCAAAGATATGCACATTAAAAAATGTGCTGGTTTTTAATGCATTGTTATCCAAGTAGCCATTGATTATTATATTATGTTAATTATTTTATTAGTTATTATTAAGCTAATAATAAAAATAAAAACTAACCTAGCAGAAGAAGTTAGATCTTCCTCTTATATAAAAAAGAAGATAAATTAATAAAATTAATACTGTTTGAGAAATTGCGACAAGTCAGTAAAAGATCGATCATAATAGCGCTCATTAAATTGGGGATTCGGAGCTTGTTTGGAACGTTTATAAAGATTGGATTTTTAAAGTTTATTTTTATGCATTAGTATTTAAGATAACCTTTTAGTTTTTTTTTTTTACTTTCAAAAAATAGGGTTGATTTATTTTTTGAGGGTATTATAATTATTTTTATTAAAAAAGTTCAGGTATAATTTTAAAATAAATTTTGTTGGAACAAACTATGAAAAAAAATTAAAAAACAAAAATAAACCAAAATATGTCAATTAATCAGATTTTATGCTAGTTATTTTGGTATTTAACAAGTTTTTTATCTTTTGATTAAAAATGTTTATTTTTTTAATTTATTTCATCGAAAAAGTAAATTTTTGTTTACCACAAAAATCAAACAAATTTGCCCAAATGGCCCCCCTAATTGATACCATTACTTAAACTTCTGCACAAAATGAGAGAGAATTGGGATAAGAATTGGTCCACATGCATAACTCAATTCCTATGAGCTCCAGTAAGTTTGTATAATGAGCTATGATGCAAAGAGAAGACTGAAGAGAAGAAAGGACTTACTGTTGGTTGGCCTGGGAGGATACAGAGCCTTAACGTAGATGGAATCAATGAGGGGTCCACAGGCGGGATCCTCCTCCACCCCGGGGTTGTGGAGCACTATCTCCGCCTCATCATACACCGCCTGAAACGCCCACGAGTAGGCGTCCCAGCCGTTGCTGCTGTACAGAGTCTGCACCGGCAGTACCCCAAAGTCCGGCGCCACCGACACGTTCAGCCGCTCCTCCTGCGCGCACGTCCGCGCTGCGCTGAACGTTATCGCGTAGTACATCCCCTTCACCACCTTCACCCGCTGCTTTATCGACGCCTCGTTCCCCAGCCGCACCGCGAACACCCCCTCCGGCACCACCAGCAGCATGTCCCCCTGCTTTTGCCCCGCTTTTATGTACTCCACGAACCCCGATGTCTCCCACTCCGGCACCGCGTTCCGCCCCACCACCACCGTCCCGTTCATGTCCGACGCCTTCGGCGCCAGCTCGAAGTTGCCATTCCGTAATAATCCTGCAATTTCAGTGGTAATTTCGGATTTTTACTCAAAAAAATACATATACAAAACTTCCCACCATGTGATCGTTCTGTTGTCTGTTGGGTCGGTCCCAGACCAGCGGATCACAGGCCCGTATTCTTATCGGGCGCCACAAAAGATTCATGACATTATTACGCTTGGTCAATAAAAAAAATATTCTCTAAGCTTTTCTTCTTAGTTTTTTCTTTTTTCGTTTTTCTAAATTTATTTTATTTTTTTGATGGTTCAAAATTTGAATTTCTAATTAAAAATTAAGAGTTTTAATAATAAATAACAAAAAATAAAAAAAGTCAATTAAATATTTTTTTATTTAATTTTTTTTAAAAAAATTTAAATTTTTTTGACAAGATAAATTTAAAAAATATATTTATTTAAACTAATATTTTAAAAAAACTAAAAAATCATCTTATTTAATTTATATTTTTTTTAAATCATCATATAAATTTAAAAAATGTATCTATTTGCTTAATATTAAAAGAAATACTCTAAATATAAAAAGAGTAGTACTAACAACGGCTAACAACTGCTCACTGGACCATGGTTAATAGTTCAATAAAGATAAAAAAAATTTAATATTAATATATTTTTTTAATATAAAATGTATTATTTTTATAAATATCAATATATTTAACATAAATATTTATACATTATATACTTTTTAACGTTAACATTTTTCATATAAAAAAGCTAAACCGAATCGCCAAGTATTCTCAGCAGTTCTAAGTAATTATGCTTTTTACTCGATTCTTTTTTATAATTACTTTTATTTGGTGGTTTATTTTTTATTTCTGTTAATTCTATATAATTATTATAATTAATTAAAAAAAAATAAATTGTCCAATTTGAGCTAAAAGGCAAAACTAGCCTTTTTAACCCAAACACCAAAATCTTAAAAGAAAACTATCTAAAAAGTTAATTTATCATACGACCAATTTTGAGAGTTTAAATGCATAAAGATTTCCACTGAAGTTGAGAAAAAAATCAAAAATACTAAAAACAAAAAAGGTCTACTTCAAGAAAGTATTGACAACAAACAAAAAAAAGAAAGAAGATGCGGTTAGGTTGGGATTAATGACTGTCCACGCTGTCCCATAAAACGAAAATTAGACCACTGAACTAGGCTAATTCGGTAATTCAGATATTATCATTGGATCTAAAGATTCCAAACTGCGTTAAGTCGGAGTACAATCATAGCATGGAATTTGATGGAAACTTTTCTAACATCCGCCACTCGGAAGAACTCAAAAACAGTGAAGCAAATCAATAACAGATCGACGAAGATGAAGTACCCTACAGTAGAACAGTGAACGTTGGACTGTGGTAGTCGAATGCGAAATACCAATGTAAAGTTGTAAACCACCAAACGAAAGAATAACTACGGAAGTGCCGCTGTTTGAATGAAGCATTGAAGCTCTAGTAAAAGCTTACCGTCGGTTAAGGATAAGGCGACGTTCCAGGTGGCGCAGAGTAGCACCGGCAGTAGGCTGAGAACTCTCATTTTGAGACTCTGTTCGGTTCTGGCGAGGGAGAAGAGAGGAACGATTTGCGTTTTGGAGTGCGAAGGGATGAGATGGGGTTTTATGCATTGGGACTTCCAAGAAGGCCCTAGGCATTCGATATAATAACAGTGTTGACCTTCCTGCCTGTAATGTCACATGGCACATGGGGTTACGTAGTTACCCATTTGAATTATGCGGTCACATCATCACTCCTGTATCGGCGCCGTACTGGTAAATCGATGATTGATTTATTTAATTTATAAACAGTTAAATAATAATATATTTTTTAATTTATTAAATAAATAAAATTAAAATTAATAAAATAATAAATAAAATAATTTAAAATAAATTAAAATAAATCAAATAAATAAATATAGAAGTGTCCTCTTAAACAAAATAAATTAATTAATTAATTAATTGAACTAAATAAAATAACTTATTTATATTTTAATTTATTTGTCAATAAGTACAAAAACAAGATATCCAAATAAAGCCAGTATAAGTAAATTAATAGGTCTTTTTAGAATAAATAATAATATAATATTTTTAATAAATAAATAATTATAAGACATTATAAAAATTATTTTTATCTATTAACCTCATAATAAAAATAAGTTATTATAATTTAATTTATTATAAAATTTATTATTATAATATTAAGTCAAAGCACACATAAAATTGATAAATAATACGTAACCGAATAATTACACCCTATCATATCATATGGAGTGAGTTCCAAAAAAATTGTGAATTCACTCAATATGTGACGTCTGTATCCGAATTAATTTTTAAATTTGTGTACGTAGTATATAATTTTTTGAATTTTAGATCATGTTTGAGATTAATAACAAAGTTAATTTTTTTAAAAAAAATTCATTTTTAAATTAATTTATTTGGTATAATAAATTTGTACGACTTTTAACGTAACTTAAAAAAAGTTATTTTTTTTTTCTAACATTTATTTTTTTAAATTATCTTAAATACTCTTATTTTTTATTTATTTTTTAAAAAAAATTTAAATCTCTTAAATGTCAAATTTAAAAACTATTCCAAACATATAGTTATTCTTCTGTCTACGACAATAGCTTATTCTGTTATTTTATTTTATTTTTATCTTAAAAATTATTTTTTATTATTTATACCTCTCAGTGAGCATTAATTCTACCTTTCAAAACTTGGCATGTATATTCAATTCTTACGCTCATTTATTTATGTCTTGTAGACTAAAATTCAGTTCAAAATAGGTCGAATTGGTATCTTTTAATTTTGTGCATGATAATTTATGAAAAATTATACAAAATTGAGATCACCATTACGATCAGCACATCAACACAGTTTGATAATAAAGTTACTAAAAAAATTACAATATCTCTTATTAACAAGGCAATCAGCTTGATTTGATGCAAATATTATTTTACATGATATACCGAAAAAATTAGCCACGAAACCTTTTTGCAAAGTTCATATTATTAGGGTTATATTAAACTCTAAGTGGTGTCAATAAGAGATGACAAACAAAAATAAAAAACTTAACAATAAGAATAATATATAAGATTTACGTGGTTCATTCTATTCCATGAGAGTTATATTCACAGTAAAGTTTTATTATAATGAATAATAAATAAATTACATCAAAATTATTCTAAACTACAATATACATAGTTATAGTTACAAGTATATAAAAAATAATACTAAAAGTACCCTTAAGAAAAATGTACCGTGCAAATTACTCATCACACTCTATACAACATAAAAGTTTAAAAATAAATTGGAAAAGTTAATAAATGTTTTTTTTGTATGTTTTTATTTTTCTGTTCCGAATAATTTAAAAAATAAAAAAATTTAGTCAAAATATAATACAAAAGTTCATGAAAATAATAATAAACATAAATATTAAAATTTATCCCCAACGGGTTATATTTCTACAATTTGCATTTAGGCCCCGTTGATATCAGCTTAGAAGGGAAATTGATGTTGATCCATCCATTAGACTCGCGGATAACTCGCATACATTTTTTCAATATTTATTAATATCATTGGGATTGTTTGGGCAAACTTATTTATTGATTTATTGACTTATTTTAGTTCTAAAGTTACTTATTTGGCTTATTGATATATTTTTCTTTATTTTCATGTTTTTTTAAAAAAATTTAATATTTTGATCAAATTTTTTTTATTTTTTCAGTTCGTCTCAATTAAAACAGTCTAAAAAGTATAATAGTTTGTCTAAATATTTAAAAAAATTTACTAAAAACAAAAAATCAACTTAATTAAATAAACAAATGGAAAAATAAATTAATTTACCCATACATTTGAATAGTTAAAAGGTGAAAACTGAATGATAGTGTAATTGTATTGTAGATTCACCAAAATTAGTAATTGAACAATACCATTTTAGAGAACCACGAACGAACTAACTACGCATTGAAACATTATTAAAATGTACTAAAAAATATAACAAAATAAAAGCAGATAAATTCTATTACCAGATGTGCGTATTATCGCACTTTTTTTCACATCTAACTGTAATTACATTATAATCTTCGTACAACTCTTACCAGAAAATTTACCAGAGATTTAGAGTAATCACTTAATTTCAATTTTATTGTTATTTGTATTGAGTTATTTGTACCGATTTGATTGTTGTCTTAGATTTAAAAATGCTATGCTAGAAAATTGAGGTAGTGAAGAGATGATGATGAAGAAAAAAACACCAAAAAGACAAAATACAAATAAATAAAATAAAGTAAAAAGAGAAAAAAATATAAAAAATGGAAGGAAATTTGGATAAAGAAAAGAAAAAGTAGAAGAGGAAAGAGAGATTGAGATTTGAAAATGGGGAGAACAGAGGAGGTTATCGTCGCAATTTATTTTCTCTAAACAAAAAATAAATTAATTTTTAGGCAAGAGAGAGGAAATGAGACTTTATTTCACTATACCCTAATCAAACATGCATGGAATAAATATTTCCGTAAATATTACTATTCTTATCCAATATTAAACGTCTAGTAATTTTATACGTATTTTATAGTAATATTATTTCATTCAAAATTATCAAAATTTAATTTTGGCCACACTATTTTGACCATTTTGTACATAAAAAATTAATCTCAATAAAATCATATAAAACAAAATAATGTACTATTTATTCTTAAATTATCATACTTTTAGCCAAACATAATTAGGTACAAAAAAATAATACACTAATAATTTAATTTATAATACTCTAGACATTAATAATGTAATTATATTAATCATCTCATAGAAGTAATTCTCAACCAAACGAGCCCTTAAATTAAAACGCTTGGATTGGACTATTTGTATTTTCTTTTTCTTTTTTTTTTTTCAATTAATAATCTTCCTTTGTCTGTTGTTTGAGAATATAATTTCTGAGACTCATTTTCTATTCAGACTTAAATTGATTTTGTGAGTGGCGTGCAGTTGGTTTAGTTTTTGGTATACAATTATCTTAATCTTTAATGGATTTTTTAGTAATAATTTAAATAAATATATTTTAAAATTCTTCTCATCATTTATTGGTAATAAAAAAATAAAAAATTCACATTAGATGAAAAAATTTAATAGCTTTTTGTTACTTTTTTCATTTTTAATAAATATTTTCCAACTTTAATGTAACCTTTTATACTTGTAGACTATGTTTGTCAATCGGTGTATGTTGGGTGGATTAATAATGAGATGAAATTAGTATATAAATTAGTAATGAGTTTAGATTAGTAATGTGCTGATAGTATTTTTTTTTTTATGTTTGATTTAGGTAGGATTAGGTAATAGGTTAGATAAACTTATGTTTGATTTGGATGTGATTAAATAATGTGAAATATAATTAAATTTGTTAATTTTTAATATTACCTTTCAATCATTCATTTGTGTAAATTGGCTGTGTTTTTTTTTTTCTCGATAGGCAAGAATTTGAAAAAAATCAGAAAAGACGACAGCGTTTCGGTTGATTTCTCGCGCATCCTTAAACGTGAACACTTTTATGTTATGTTGTACACGGCGGCAATGACGACGATGTTTCGCTATCCACGATGACGACAACGTGAGGCCGGACCCGTGTACTCCGAAGAGACAACGAAGACGTTTCACTGTTCACGGCATTTGACGATCTGTACATAAAAAAGTTAGTATTTTGTACTCTGATGTTAATATTATGTAAATGAAGATGTAAGATTCTAAGAGTAACATTGGTATTCTTATGAAATAGCATGATAAAAATTATAAATAAAATACTAATTTACCTGAACTAGATTAGCAAAGGCTCCCAGCCAATAGTACTATTAGCCCATTTGAACCAAATTAAGACCGACCTAAATGGGGTGAACACAAATAATAGCATAGAAAGTACTCTATATTAATAACTTAATCCATTGCCATATAATGGCCAACAAACATGGCTGTAAATTCTTTGGGTCATTACAAGTTAAAAGAGTAAAAAAATTTATTTTAAAAATATGAATTTTAAACTCTAAAAAAAAGAGTAAAAAAATCCAAATTAAAAGTATGAAATTCAAAAAATGAAAAAAATCCCGCAAAAATTGAATATTTTAATCCAAATAAATACCCGTACCTGGAATTCTCGAATTTTAAAAGACGGATATAAATAATTTTTGCCGAACAAAATGAGATTAGGACTAGTAGTGGGGTCCATCTCAATCTGACGAGTCTGGTCGGAAAAGGTGTTGAGAGTCACATGGACATGGGTTTTCTTTCCCTACGCATTCA
Source organism: Heliamphora exappendiculata (assembly GCA_034768845.1). Taxonomy (NCBI): domain Eukaryota; kingdom Viridiplantae; phylum Streptophyta; class Magnoliopsida; order Ericales; family Sarraceniaceae; genus Heliamphora; species Heliamphora exappendiculata. Next base: position 9,712 of record JAOTRH010487018.1, read on the forward strand.
ATGCCACGATCGATACTTCTACTGAACAAAGGTCTCAATTTTGTGGTTTTTTATTTTTAAGTAATTATTTCGTAATTTTTGAATATCACATCACATGGGCTGTGCAGTATTTTAATTTAATAATATAATAAAAATATTTTGAATAAAATAATATTATCTTATTTTTGTTGTGTCAGTAAAAAACAAAAATAATCAAATTAATGTATATTAAATATTTTTATTTAGCATGAATTTTACATTTTGTCGTCTACATAATACTGCACCTATGCTTGGACTTGCTTTTTTAAAAGGCTTTTTACTTATAAGCCATTTTAAAAACCTATTTATTTGGCATAACTTAACATTTTTTTTTTGTATATTTTTATATTTATTTTTTTATAAAAAAATCAAAAAATTAAAAAACTTACAAAAAAAATAAAAAAAAAACTAATGTAAGCATAAGCTACAAGCATAGCTAATAATTTTTCTTTTGTGAGGGCCCTGTTTATCGCATCCAGGAAGCAATGGTTAATAAATTATTATGAACAAATTTTATAATATTAATACACTTTTGAATGTAGTGTATATTACTTTAACATATATTAATATATTTTATATAAATATTTATATATTATGTATCTATTATTCACCACCCAAGTTAGTATTTTTCTTTTAGAAATTTAAATTTTTATTACTTAACAATCAAAAATAATATCATCATTTTTTTTGTTTCCCCAAGCATTGAAGCCATGTTTAGATCTATGAATTTCTTTTAACCAGATTGAATTAAAAAAATATGTAAAATTCACATTTTAAATTTTGTATCGTGAGATAATTAATTTCGTACTTGTATGGCAAAAATGAAATTAATAATTCGATAAATACCGAATTAGCAGGACCTCATTCATAGTATTAATAATATCAGACACTTTTAGTATTATTAGTACCAAATTTCAGATTATTTTTTCTACTTATCTAATAGTAAAAAATAATTTACAATTCGTATTCTTTTCTTTACCCGATTTTAACCAAATATGAATCAAATTTTTAATTGTAAACATAATTTATTCTATAATCTATGATATTAAAAAAAACTTACGAGACCCACATTATTATTTATTTCTCATATTATATTTAATTTCATTTGAAATACCAATCAAGCACTTAGTTTTTTAACTTCCAATTCTCATTATTTGATATAAAAAATATTGTTACCTTTTCTTTTCTTTATTTAAGACGAGAAAAGATCTATTCATATTCTAAATAATAAAACTATTTATTGTATAAAATGATAATAATGTACTCTATAAAAAAGTTATTTCTTATTAAAAAGTTTAAAAAAATATTTTAAATTTTATAATTTAAAAGTAAAAGATAAAAACATATTAAATATTTTTCTTCAAAAAAATTGAAGTTAATCAAACACCTGTTAAACCCCTTTTAAGTTCACCCCCAAAAAAGAAATACAACATTAATAATATAACCCACTTATATATTTAATGTACTATAAAAAAAATAGAGACTTAGATTTAGCTTTCTTTATATATAAGGAGCTATTTTTTTAAAAAAAAAATCTAAAATAGAAAGTTGAATAGTGGTTCATCTTCAATAGACATCTCATTTTAAGAGTGTATGATATGTATTTTATAAATTTTTATCACACAAATTTATAACTAAAAAATTACAAAAATCCACAAAAAAATGTACAAATTTAATTATACCAATTTCACAATAAAAAATTACATATCCTGCAATCTATAACTTTTGAATTTTATATTTTATATATATCATAATTTTATCTATAAATATTAATAATTTTAATCATAAGATTTTATAAGTGCACATTAAATCTTTTTGGTAGTTCATTGTAGAAGATTTTTGAAGTCTATCTTCTTTTAACCTCACTACTCACTGGTCACTAGTCACTAGTCAACTAGTATAAGAAGGAGACACTTAAAAATGCGCATACAATGACAGATCTCATGATCTGAACGGAACAGGGACAACCAAATTTTGTGGTCAGCGAATGGGAAGGGCTAGGGAAGGAAATTCACACCCTTAGCCCTTATTTGGGTTAGCTAATATTCTTGATTTGAAAGAGGTTTAATTCTGAAAAAAGAAAATGAAGGAAAGGAAACTAGAGTTTTTGTTAGGGCAGTGTTTTTCTTTTTTGTTATTTATTAAAATGTTTAATATGATCTTACTTTTCGCTTTGTTTAGGATATTACATGGTTCTTTTTATTATTAATAGTAAAATTAACTTTTTAATTGAGGGTATTATAATTATTTATTTAAAAAAATTAACATGCCTTGGATGTGTATAGATTTTTTTTCTTAAGAAAAGAAATAAAAAAAGTTAGTTAATTTTTTAAAAAATCAAATCGTATATATGATATCTTAGTATCCCACATCAGAAAGAAAAAAGAAGTTCATGCCTTATAAAATAAAAATTTTAGACCCTTACATACCAACGAAATAATTTTCAAGTGGTAGAGATCCTAACAGAACTCAGTTTAGCGTGTTCACGCTGGAGTAATGAAAAAGATAGGTAACCTCATAGAAAGAACAAAATCGTAAGAATTTTTTTCAAAACAGACGATATCGTTGCTATGAGAAGGGTCAGAGTGTTACAAGTGGTATCAGAGCCGATTCTCCTCACCTCCGAGTGTGGGCTCATGTCATCTCGCATGTCATGTGAACGGTCTACTGAGTGGGCGAGTCGATAAGAACTAGCAGACTACCATAGCTGGCACGCTATTGCACGGGGATGTGTAGCCTAAATAGAAATGTATTGTGATATTCTGGTATCCTACATCAGAAAGAGGGATAGAGTTCATGTACTATAAAAAAAAAAATTAAACCCTTACATACCAACCGGGCCTTTTTTCAGGTGGTGGAGATTTTAGTAGAACTCAGTTAAGCGTGCTAATGTTAGAGTAATCCAAAGGATAGGTGACTTTCTGAGAAGAACAAAACTGTGGGGGTTTTACCCAAAGCGGATAATATCGATCGGGGTGTTACAGATGGTATCAGAACCAACTTTGATTTCCATCTAGGGTTTTATGACGATGTGGATAGAAGAGTAGAGGCTCCAGAGAAGGGTAGATGCCACAAAGTTGTATACCTTGTGCATGCTAATGGGCTGCTTTGTGTCCGCTAATGAGTTGTTATCCACATCCCAACCAAGAGAAGAATTTGGACTACGCGACGAAAACGTCGTATATTTAAATGGTAAATATTGTGACACCCCATTCCATATTGGTGGGAGATAGAAATTAAATTTGGTATATAAAAAAATATGTTGGTTACTACTAATAACTTAGTTTAAGTATTTTGGGTCGCGTTGTTAGATATTTTATTCAAGTTATTGAGTCAATGGTCTACTTTGGTCATTACAGTTTAATTTAAAAGTTTTTTTTTTTTTCAAAAAGTCAATTTTTTAAATACCCAAAAATAGGGCCTTAGTACATACAAAAGAGGGACATTTTTTAAAGGGAAGTGATTTTAGCACTCCCATTTTAATTAAACACACTTCTGTTTTTGTTTTTAGTAAGTCAAATTACCAAATACCCTCCATTATTTATCTTTAATTTTCTTTTATCCAAATATTTGATGGAAGGCATTTTTTTATAATTTTACCTAATAAAAATATATTTAACTAAAAAGGGAGTGTAAAAATTATTTTCCTTTTAAAAAAATAAAAATTAAGCCCACTGAATTGTACATTATTCTGAGTAGTGGTGAAAAAACAAGGGCACCCTTTCTAAGGAAAGGATGCCAGATTCCCTGGCTGGTGGCCCATGCACCCTTTATTTCAGCTGCCTGCATTCATCAAAAGGGTAATTGTGGGCATCCATGCATCACAAAAGGAAAGGTAGGCATATATATATATATATAGTAAACTTATCTCTCATCCAATCAATATAATATGCATCTAATCTAATGCAATTCTACATTCATGTATGGAAATTGAATGAAAACCACTGAGGTGTAGGTGGATATTTGTCACTTTTGAGTGTAAGAATCAAAGGCCATCAGCTTTCAACATAAACTACAAATGCCAGAGCCTCTAAACTCTTGCTTTTAATATATTAGTGACAATAAACTTGGCCCATTAACACAAAAAAAAAAAAAAAAAATTTATTGTTGAGATTAATATTTGTAAAAAAGAAATTGAAGAATATATACATAGGTGACGAATGGAAAATAGTAATATAATGATTAAAATAGGGGATGAAAGGAAAAATTAATCTTATTAAAGAAAGATGTTTGGCTGGACAGTTATTTTTAGAAAATAATTCGTTAGTTAGTGAAGTATTTTTTGGGTATAGCTAGCATTTTTATTGTCTGCATCATTTAGCTTTGCGTATGAAACTTCATATATTAAATTCTAATAAGCCAAGAGATTGACAAAAACCTTTTCAAATGAAAATAAAGATTGTAGAACAAGATTACAGAATAATTGTCAATTAATTGTTTTTTTATATATATATAAAAAGATAGGTGTGATAATAAAGTTATTATATTTATAAAAAAATGTATAAAATATTTATCAGTCACATGAATTCACTTTGTTTTTCGTAATTTTAAATCAAAAGACAATTAGCTTACATGCATTATATCAAAAAATCATAAGAGACCTAAATTATACAAATAAAGTAACAATTTAAACAACGGATTTCGTTTTCGTATGGTTGTCAGTTTTAAGTCCTAAAAAATTCCTTTCTCTTTGCTTGTCAACTTCACTTTTAGTCTTTTTGCTTAATGGCCATAAATGCTCTTATACATTTTTTAAAAATATCATAATTTTTATTATATTTTTTAAAAATTTATATTTTTAAAAATGTATCAGCAAAGGTCCATATTGAATATGAAACCATGTGAAAATAAAAGAATTTAATAACAACTTCTATTTGTATTAAAGTCACTTCACTTATTGCTTTATTACTTTTGGTGTAAAATCATTTTAAATTAAATAAGTTTTTTTAACCTTTAACTACCTAGAAACTTAATTATTATTTTTATTTTCTAACTTAAAATGATTTTAAATAAAAAACTAAACTTTAAGTCAAATTATTAAACGATTTTTACGTTAAATAATAATTTTTTAAATTACGTGAAGGAGAAAGAGAAATTCCATAATAAAAATCTTATTATTTGAACTATTTCAATTAAGAAGTCTTATTTTTTATATTAAAGTTTCAGAGAAGAAGTTATGTTCCAAATAACATGTCCTTTGAGAAAATATAATTAAAATCTTATAAATGCAAGATTTTCCCGCGCGTCATTTATAAGGTTTGATTTCTGTCAATGAAAATGATGCCTGGGATCATTTTATATGTATTTTAATTATAATAGATAAAATAAAATTATAAATTAGATTTATAAATCAACGATGAAATAGATAGAGACTAGTATTTCATACTATGTTTTTAAGATAGATTTATTCTCGTTCGGTACTTACGGTTGTTACGAATACCTACATTCAAGAATACAATGAAATAAATTTCACAGAAAAAAACAATATAATCGGTAGACCTGACAAACTTAACAATGCTTTGTACTATTTTACACGAACTTTGATATTATATATGCATGAGTAACTCCTTTATTACTATCCTCGATCAATTCTCTATTTACATCAAAATGGTTTTAAACACTTTTTTTTCAACATATAAAACTTAAAAATACTCTAAGATTTAAAACATTATTGTGGAATAGTATTCAACCATATATCAATATCCATACAAAAATAATAGAAGTGCCTTTAAACACGAGTAATATCCTAATTCAACCATACGTTAATATCCATACAAATGAAAATAAATCTGTTTTATTATAAACGTACCTCTTGGCCCTCGCAGTTGTATTTTCTTTAATGTTTTTACGCTATTGTACTTGTGTTATTGATTTTTTTTTTATGTGTGTCGACATTCATTATAAGAATTGAATGACAATTCTTTAGTAGCTATGTTCGAATTCTCATTTCATTTTAATGTTCAATTCATTTTTTAGTAGTTGTGTTCGAATCCTCACTTCATTAAATAAAAAATAGTAATTATTTTGAAATTGGCATTTTATTATTTTTTGACTAGTCAAATGCTGAGACGAATATTTTAACAGGATCATTGTTCGAATATACTATCATTTTAATAAATTAAATATAATTTTAATAAAATATATAAAATTATTCTATTGAACCAAACACTAACTCAAAACTGTGAAATAATTGATAGTAGTGAACATGGTGGGGAATTGGAAAATCCAGCTGACCTAATAAAAATAAAAATAAAAAAACCAACGTCGTGGCTTGTTTCTGGGCATTTATGAAGGGTGAAGAGGCATGTGGGCCTTTTGGGCTTTTATTATTAATTGTATTTTGGTGAGGTGGGCCGACATTTGAACCTCTCGGCCTCATCTCCAACCTCTCAAGTCAAGTGCACGTGAATGACCACAGCTCCTCCCGGATTCAAAGGGCCCTCTTGTCCTTTTCTCACTTCTCTTTTGGAACTTTCTCTCAAGGCCCAAATCTAAGATCTGCCTCTTGTGAAATTTTACCCATTTGCCCCCCTCCCTTCGGCTGTTCATTTTTTTCTTTCAATATAAAAACAAAAGCCAAACGGTGGAATCTTATATATATAAAAAAAAAAAATCAAAGGCGTTTCAGTTAAAATTTTTAAAAAATAAATTTTAACGCGTAAATTTTATTAATAAAAATTTTAATACGTAAGGTTCAATTACGTAATTTTTTTCAAAAATACATTCTAAACAAATAAATTTATCTGTTTGATATTTATCTGTGTTTATATGCAAACAGATAAATTTATCTGTATTCTTTATACATATTTTGAAAATATACAGATAAAATTTATTTGTATTCTTTATGCGTGTTTTCAATAAAAAACAGATAAATTTATCTGTGTTTTTATACATATTTTGAAAAAGCACAGATAAATTTATTTATGTTCTTTATACGTACTTTCAATAAAATAAATAAATTTATCTGTATTCTTTATATGTATTTTTAATAAAAAAAAATAGATAAATTTATTTATAATTTTCATATATATTTTAAAAAAATACAAATAAATTTATCTATTCTAGAATATTTTTATCACAAAAAGATGTTAAGCATTAAAATTCAAAATAATTATACTTACTTTTTTTCAAATTTAAATTTATTACAAAAATTTGTCTTAAGATTTCTGAAATTATATTGCCTCCCTGTTAAATTTATTAACTTAACGTGGATAATAGAAAATATACTTTTACCCTTTTTTTCCTTTACTTTACAGCCTTCTTCTTTTTCTTCATCTTCTTCTTCCTAATTCTGCAATAATCTCAAAAATTAACCTCCAACCCCAAAAAATTCTACAGTTGAAGAACAAATTTATTTCTCATAACCAGAATTGAATGTTTAGAGAGGATCTGAGATATAATAATAATCATATACATATGTAAGTCTAATAAACTCCTACCAAACCCAACAACTTCAGTGGAGGATTAAATTTCAATCAAGAAGCTCGAAACTGAGGAAGAGCAACTTCAGTGGAGGATTAAGCTTCAAACAAGAAGCTTGAAAATAAGGAAGAACAACCGAGGCCACGCCGCAAGCAACGCTGATCAAGCCACCCATCCACCGCTGTGCTTCCAACGGCACCGACGCCACCCGGCCGCCACCTGCTTTGGTGACCCAACGCCGGCACCAATCGTCGGATTCCCTTATCTCTCTCTCTCTGTAATCTCTTCTCTCTCTATCTCTATAATATAGATCTCTCTCTCTATACATCTCCCTCTCCCTCTCTCTCTCTCCCGGTTTATATATATATGTGTGTGTGTGTGCGCGCGTGTTGCTCACTGTGTGTGTGCGTGTTGCTCTGTTGAGTCGATTGCTTTGGATATGATTACGATTGTCGTAGTAGACGTAATTAGTGGGTTTGATTCAAAATTATTTTAGGAAAAATAGGAGGAAATAGGGAGGAAGAAGGGGATCGAAGAACTGTTGCTGCAATTGGGTATTTGGTTGAAGAAATGGTGGTCGTCGGAGGATGAGGATGGTGGGAAGGGGAGACGGCGGCGGAGGGGTAAAGGAAGAGTAGAAGGAGGAAGAAAGGGAGGAAAAGAGGACTAGTTTATCCATGAAAATCATATAACCAAGCTTTTCGATTTGGTCGGAGAGATTTGGTTCGCATCTTATTCTAAAGACGTGAGTTAGCAAAATAGAACCAAGCTTTTTAATTTTTTTTCTTGTTAGTGATGTTGAGGCTTTGAGGGAGAGGCTAGTCCTGAATCTCCTGATGAGAATTAGAAAGTTTTTAATATGGTGAATAAGCCAAATCTCTTCAGCCATTCAAGCTTGAACTTCAAAGCATCGCCAGACAGAGGAACAATGGAGAAATAATTTTATATATATATATATATAACTCTGTGTTTTTGGGGGTTAACATGAAAAAATAATAAAATTGTGATTTTAGTTTTTTAAATCTGTGTGTATATGTAAAATCAATATAAATCTGTGTTTATTTTTCTTCCTTCTCAGTAACGGAGTAATGGGATGTTAGAGTTAAAAGGGAGAATCAAGTGAGAGAAAGATGAGAGAGAAAATTGTGATAGGATAAATTAACAAAATAATAATATGAGTGAGGATAAAATTAGAAATAACATAAAATAACTGTTGACGTTAGTATTTTTTGTTAAGTTTTTTAACGGTTATTTGACGAAATGTAGTAATTGAAATATAAAAACAAAACAGAATGAAAGGCAGTGTAATTTCAGACGGCAGAACATGTTTCTGTAATAAATTTAAATTTTCAAGGAGGTAACTATAATTATTCCTTAAAATTTTTATATGAATAAATTTTTTTCGTTAAAAAAATTTATACTTGATGAAAAATAATAAATTGTTTATAAATTGAATTATTCACTAATTTTTTTAAAAATCAACGGGTAGACGGCATATAGGGATGTTTGGCAAAGTTATTGTTATATTATGTTTAATTTTTTATTATTAATTTTAATTATAAGTTTAAATTTTTTTTAAATATTTATAATTTTTATTATAAGTTATAACTATTTTTTTTATTTTAATTATAAATTATAATTTTTACTAAATACTTAAAATTTTTGCTACATACTACAATCATGAGCCACGATATCACGTAAATGAGGAACAAAAACAAGAGGGGATGGGAGGAGAGGACATAAAAATCATAACTATAAAGAGAATTCTCATTCCTGAAGAAGCCAACAAATTATTCAGTACTCTTGAAATATCACGTAGTGTTGTTTATGTAATATTCTTACTTAATTACGAAATAAAAAACACTTTGCATGACACAATATTTATTTATATTTATTTGGTAAAAAAAAACTAAAATAACTTACTTAATATATATTAAATATTTTTATTTATTAAAAATATTATAAAAATAATATCATATAATATTTCGGGAATAACGAATAATTTTCCTTCTATCTGGGGTCACCATCTGATAGAAGTCATTGGTGATATAGCATCCAGTTTTGACCCATTCTTCGAGAGCAAACCATTTTAGGCTTCAAAAAAGGGGGAAAAGTGTAGTATAAGTTGGTATAAATTAACTTCTGAGAAAAATCCCATACATTTTTATTTATTTTTATAGATTTGGTTGAATGATAATTGGTATTTCTAACTTTTTAAGAGTTATCGTTGCACTCATGAGGTTTAAAATTAAATTATAATTACCCCTACATTATTACGGAGACAAGAAAATCTTATTTATAACAACTAAAACTATTTAAAAATGTTCACATTTCCTATTTCGTAATTATGGACTCAAGTGACTAAAATAAAATTTTATTAATTCAAGTTTTTCTTAATCCTTTCACAACTAAAAAAACATTTTGGAAAAATATTAAAAAAATACACCTAAATCAACCTTAATCTTGTCATAAAAAGTCAGCGTTAATTGAAATGCGTGTACATTAAAATATTAAAAAAAATTAAAATCAGCGACGTGTCACAATATCAAAACGTGGACGTTCCAGTCTTGATGGTTTTAATTAAGCTTTTCATTTGATTTTCGTCTTTAATAATATAATTATTTTTATTAAAAAAAGTTTCAAAAAGATATTTATACAAGTCACTAGGAAAAGGTTTCTAATGACAAACGGGATAAGGTGGTATTTAAACAAAAAATTGACTGCACTTAATTAAAATAAAGTGTCAATGTTTTGGCTTAGTTTTTTTAAGAGATTTTTTGTTTAAATTTTTTTAAAAAATTATCTTGTTTGATTTTTGTTGACTTTTTAAACATATTTTTATATTTAATTTTTTATAAAAAAAATAAAAAAATAAAAAAACCTAAAATAAGCTAGTTCAAACACAAATTTAAGTTCCCCAATAAATAGAATTAGTACTTCTCGAGCACTCGGCAGTAGGAGATTAATTTCACCTCCTTAATTTTTCATTCCCCTTTTGCCAATGACACAACTAAGGTTGAGTCAATAATTATTTATAATTTTCATGCTTCTTTTAACTTTTTTACCAACAAATGGAGAGTTGTCCAATAATATTATGCGTATGCATGGTTATTGGATGTAGCGATAGGCGATGTCGATTAGAAGTGATTTGGAAAAAGCAACCAATAGGAGTGAGGTTAGAGAGTTTTAAAATTGAATATATAATTGATGAAGATAATTGTCAACTGAAGGTAGTGAAAAGAGGTAGGCAAAGATGCAAAAAAAAGATGCTTGATAATGACAAATTGTGACTAGCAAAGGTGGGTGGTAATGCTAGTCGGTGAACAAACATGACAATTGGTAAGTAGAGGTGATTGTCGATGAGCGAATGGATCGACAGATGGTGTAATAAACATGTGAGGAGAGTTGGTTGATGGAAGAGACGGTCGATTGAGTGGAGGCGGTAAATGAAGTGGTGGGCATGGATATGAGTGCTAAATGGAGGTGGTTGTTAGTGAGTAAAAATACAGAACGAAAGTACTAATAACAATAATGGTAATTGCTAGCAAAGCTTGTAGAGATAGCAAGGTATAGGAAGAAATAGTGAACGGAAGTGGCAATCGATACGAGAGATATTAGTAGAAGTAGCGGTTGGTGGGAGGAGGTGGTGATAATAAATGGTAGTAGGATATAAATGAAGAGAAAAAAAAAATAAAAAATTTACAAAACAAGTAAAAATTGGTGACCATTTGTTCATTAATTAGATACCATATTATATAACATTTTGTATATATAATATTTATATTATTTTATAAATTTATTATTTATTTTTAAACATTATATATAATACATTATGCTGCACTCAAACGTGTTTTGTAGATACATATATGGTCTATTATTGATAGATAAATAATGCTCATTGTGCAATGTTGGGAAGGCACCCAATTCAGACAGAAAATTGGTGGTTGACAACTGCACACGTGGGTTCTGTAAATGCTAATTGGGGCTGTGGATAAGGATGTAATCGGAATTGGTATGTTTCGCATGGTTAAAATTAATAATTTATATATTATAATTTATAATAAAAATTATAAGTATTTAATAAATATTATAATTTATAATTAAAATAAAAAAGTATAGTTATAACTAATAACAAAAATTATTAGTATTTAAAAAAATTTATAACTAAAATTAATAACATATAATTAAAAATTATTAATATTAATTTTGTCCAATGCCTTCTACGTCCAGTCAGTTTCAAAGAAATTATGTTCAAAATTAAATTATTATGCGTTAATAGTCACATGTTAGATTATGGGGTGTTTGTTATTGTTTGAACTAAATAATTTATAGATTATAATTTATAATATAAGTTGTGAAAGTTTGGTAAAATTTATAATTTATAACTAGAATAGAAAAAATAGTTATAAATTATAGTAGAAATTGTAAGTATTTAAAAAAATTCTTAACTTATAACTAAAATTGATAATAAAAAATTAAAAATTACTAAAAATAAATTTACCAAACGCCCCCTATAATTATTTTAAAAATAAATAATAAATATAGTTTTAAAAAAATAGTAATTAGACATATGCAATTTGATTAAATAGCTACTAATATTCAAATAAACTTATTTTTTATATTGATAATTAACAAAATGAGCATTATTATATAAAAATCTAAATTATAAAAATATATACGAGCCCAAACCTTTGAAATGTCATAACACTGGAATTGTGTCACCTTTTATCCCGGACGAGAAATTATTTGTTCCGAAAATTTATATGCTCTTTTATTTTAATGTATTAAAAATAGTTAAATATTTTTAAAAATTTATATGCCTTAAACATAAGTTGAATATTGAATAAAAAGTATTTAGTTGGATTTTATTCGTGCGAGGCAATTCTATATTTATTTGAGAATACATTTATATCTGAGAATAAGATATTAAGCTCATATTTGTTGAGTTTGATTGAATTAAAAAAGATAGAAGAAATAAATATATAATACTTTAGACCTATATATTTTTCTAATACAATGAAATAATAGATAAAATTATGTATAACGTAATATTATTTATATCATATTTGATTAAATAGAATAAATTGTAAAATAAAGGTTGGAGAATATTTTTCGAGCGATGGGTAAGCAAAAAAATAATTTAAAAATTAAGACTAATATTACTAAGGACCAAAAAATTATTAGTCTATCAAAAATTGAACTATATGAATCTCTACTATAAGAAATTAATAGTTCAATTTGACTTAAATACATGCAGAATTGCCTATGTAAAGAAAAGAAGGCCATATTTGAGGGATTATGATCCTCTCAATTATTTCTACGTAATGGAGACTTTTATTACATTAAAATTACGTAGTTTTGTATGATAAAAATATTATTTTATAAAAATTATCATTTTATATTAAATAAAATATTGTTAAAATTAAAAATATTTTAATATGTGTTGCATAATTTTCAATTAATAAAATTATGTCATTTTATGTTTAAAAAAATCTGTATTAAAATTTAAAATTTTATATTATAAAACGAAGTTATTTTAATATAATGGAGATTTTCATTTTTTGAGGTAATGGATAGAATCATTATCCATACTTGAGGAGGTTATTTTTAATTTTTTTGGCTTATTCTATAGCAATTTTATTATTATTTAAATAAACTATTATACTCTTTTTATTACTCTAATCGAGATGAGTTTAAGAAATTTTTTTGGACCAAATATAAAAAAAATAAATAGAAATGATAAAAATAAGATAAAATAAATTAATAAGCTTAAATTTATGTTATTTGTTTTTGTCTTTTAGTGAACTATTTTAATATTTTGATGATAAAATTTTACTTTTTTGGTTTCTTTAATCAAGATGGTTCAAAAAAGAAAATTTTAAATAAAAAATAAAAAAAACACAAAAACTAAGCAAGAAATTAAGAAATTCAGCCCAAACGGAGCCTAAATCTTAAATATTGAACCGCACATTTTCTTTCTTTTTTTTTTTTTTTTTAAAATCCAATTCAGAAACCTTATTTCTTACGACAAACATACCCGAATTAGATCCCATAAACTCCTCTATGTGCATGTCTTTTCTGGATTTTAATCTCTTTAGCTTCTAAAAAAAATCGGAAATCTCTCCATTTCATTTTTATATATAGTTTTTTCATTGGGTTCATCTTGATGATTCGAATTATCTCTATCGTAAAATTTAAAGAGAAAATTATTAATGCAAAAAATTAAATTGATTAGTAAAAAAATCGAATTATTTATAATATGAATGTTTTAAATTATTAAATATGTTTAAGAAGCAAGCCTTATATTGTGTTCATACCCACCTCATTTATTAAACAAAACAAACTCAAACAAATCTTGATCGAGTTGGGTCTCAGCTGTTTAGTTCATGAACACTTTAGTTCACAAATCTTGATCGAGTTGGATCTGAGCTGTTTAGTTCATGAACATTTCAGTTCTTGAACACTTGGCTTCGTTTGCATCTCTAACACCCTATGCATGTATTGTCTCTGTCGCTGTATGTAATTTCTCCGTCGCTTCATATGTTAGATCTCTTCACTTATTTTGCCTAGGACATGGACAATAAGAGCTGGTGATAAAGAAGTCGCAATCACAACAGACACACCATTTATCTAATGGTGGAGCTGGGTCCCATCTCAGTCCACCCTAACCCTAACACCAAAGAAGCAAATGCACATGAATGTTGCATTAATTAATTACATATTGAGACAGCTGCATATGAAACTCAATATTGAAACATCAATAAGTCTACATTCCCAAAACAGAGCACTGTATAAAATAACAGTTGTACTACGTGCACACTTGGTGCACACATGACCGACTACATTCCTCTCGCGGAGCGTTATGTGTGCACCATCTATGCACTTAATTTTTTTTGTAGGTAATTCAACTTAGAATTTATTCATAAAATAATACAAGAGTATTTAATATTGTTATATTTGTGTAAGTAAAATAAGTTGAATTCATAATTATTTATTGACAATAGTGGCATGCAGGCATGTAACGAAACATACATGCAGCATTGTCTGTAGTGTATTGTCCGTAACATTAATTGTAAATATATATATTTAATAAAATATGCTGTATTGTTTGCACTGTACGTAGCATTATAGCATTGGTGTTGACAATCCATTCGAATTTTCGAATCCATGCCTCTTTAACAGGAGATCGACATCTCAAGAACTTTATTAATGATCAAAAGACACTTCAAATTAACATACTCCTTTTCCAGTTTTGATATTTACTGACCCAATATTCCTTCAGTTTTTCAACTACATAACAGTTTAATTAGCTCTGTTTTTATATTTAGAAAAAGTACTTCTAGCTAGGTAGATAACCTTAAGGCTCGTTTGATAACACTGTATAAATTGAATTGGATTAGTAGTGAAAGAGAATTGGTAATGATGTGGGATTAATTTTTTTGTGTTTGAATTAAGTATGATTAAATAACGAACTACATAATGATTTACCATTGTATTAAGTTAATTTATTTTAAAATTAATTTAAATAAATTAATAAGTTAAATTTTATGTTA
>JAOTRH010487049.1:0-24702 GCA_034768845.1 Heliamphora exappendiculata
AAAAATTAACAATTTAACATAAAAATTCTAACTATAAGAAAAAACCTACAATGTAATAGTTGACTTAACAAATTGTACGTGTATATGTATTGTAGTCGATGTCAATCACTGATGAGAAATTTATTCAATCGTCTAGCCTGCCGGTTGCCAGATTAATCCAACCATCAAATGAAACTACAATACAACAATCATTAAAATCTTAAGCCGAATCAATTGGTTTTACAAATGCGAAAAATTTATGTTAACTTACTAATAATGTGGTGGCAGTAGCTCAAGCTAGACTAAAGACAAATTCAACCTAATCAATTACCTTACTACACAACCAACTCGAAAGAATAAAAAAATAATAGCATTTTAGAAAACACTATACCCTCTTAGGGCTTTCTTAACCAATTTTTTTTTTTTTTTTTTAATTATGTCCCATAAAATTAACACAAAGATATCCCAACAATGTTCACAAACAGGGATATCCAAACAATGTTTACAAACAAAGATACCAAAACAAAGAGATAAATGCATAAACAATGTTCACTGTATATAGGGCATGCATGAACCTAGTCTTTTTTTTATTACTTTTTTAAACAAAAGAAAAATTAGATTTTTTTGGACATTATAAATGGAGTTAGACAAAATAATACAATCTATATATATAAGTAACTTTCTGTCAATGATAAACAACCACCGGTGTAAGAAAAATAATATATACTCTTTTTTACATTCCATCATATACACTAACCAACATATTAGATATACGAAAAGTAATTAATTTGAAGATTAAACATATTTGAGAAAAATATATATTCTTTCACATCTATATACAAAATAATATATACTCTTTCGCATTCAAGGAAAATAGATAAACAGAGTGGTATGAATTTTGAAATATATAGAAATATATATATTCAATAATGACTGAACTGTTCATAGTTGTATGAATTTTGAAATATGAACGAAATATGTTGGCATGAATATCCTTAAAATCTTCTTCAAGCATTTTGTCTATAGGTGGTTGGAAAAGTTATTAGTCATTTCTATTATGTTGTAAACATTTGTTATTTCTTAGCGATACCACAACAATGATTTACCCTCTACATTATGGTTCCTGATATTTTCTGGCTTTAACTAACTTCCCTTTTTGAATAACCCATGTAAAATAGTAAATACTTCAAATTCTATAAACCAAATATATATTTTAACTTTTATTAGAAAAATATTTGTTAAAATTATTTAACATTTAAAAAATATTGTGAAAATCCATAAAAAAGAAAAAACATAACTTCACACATACAAATACAGTAAAAGTCCACAAACATATACAAAAATCCACAATGAAAAAAATTCACAAAAAGAAATCTGTACAGAGCTATGACTTCTTCAAAGGATCAATACCATTTCAAATTTCTGTTTCTTTTTCATTCATAAGAAAATAAACAATGTATATAAGCAACACTCAAACAACTAATTTGCCATAAAAAAAATCGTGTGTAGAGCATAGCAATGTTCTAAACATAGCAATTAGCAAGTGCAAAACCTAGCTACTGTAAGACTTAAAAACAAAAAAAAACAAAACCACCCGTTTAAATAATTTGCTTTTAAGCCCCTCTTCTTTCAGTAATGTAAAAAACAAAACCATACAAAATAATAACAAAAAGAATTCACTCATACAATCCCAAAGTTCAACAGACAACAGCAACATCTATCTGATTGCTAATAATTAACTTTCTCTATCCACAATACCTACCTGGGTTTTTTTTTTGTTTTTATTTTTTACGCTCATTCTAAAATCTTAAGTTCATGCCAAATGGAATAGTACAAACCTTTTGCTTTGATTGAAAAGATAAAAAGAAGCTTCTGTTTTTTGGTTAAATCTATGAAATTACAGGGCTCAAGATTAGCTAGGAATTAAGGGTGACTCCACCTAAAGCAAACCCAAGTTTTAATCATTCAAGATTATTTGTGTGATATTTTTGGGTACCCACGCGCCAGTGTTTCTCTGTGTGATATTTTTGAGTACCTCAAAAAAGTGATTTTTTAATGGTAACTCGGTGTGTTTCCTAGCGACACAAACTCGAAACAGGTGGGTGTTTTTTTTTTCCTTCAGGCATTTGCTCTAAATCCCACCAGATTTTATCGTGCAGCTTTCATCATGAAAACCACCAACTTTAGTTTTTCAAATTTGCTCAAATCAGGTCCTGAACATGCAGTGGCCAAGGGAAATAAAAATCTGCTTAAATCAGGTCCTGAACATGCAGTGGCCAAGGGAAATAAAAATCTGCTTAAATCAGGTCCTGAACATGCAGTGGCCAGCCCTGAACATGGTCTAAGCCACGCACCCTCTCACCAGCTCTAAACCTGATATGAGAAAGAGTGAAGGAAAGAAAACTGGGAAGAAAGAAAAAGGCTGAGAAACATGAAGTTTTTTTTAAAAAGTTATATTCTTTGATCTCCTTCAACAAAGACTTCTTGAGGTAAGCTCTTGGACTCTCCAAAATTATTTACATATTTTGTTTCTTCCCCAGAATCCACTCAATGACCATCAAAATTTCCCAACAACTCATTTTCCGGACCTGTCAAGTTTTGACAGAAATTTTATATTGACTTTAATCTTAAAACCAAGTTCAAGTCCTTCTT
The DNA here is from genome assembly GCA_034768845.1 of Heliamphora exappendiculata. Lineage (NCBI taxonomy): Eukaryota > Viridiplantae > Streptophyta > Magnoliopsida > Ericales > Sarraceniaceae > Heliamphora > Heliamphora exappendiculata. Next base: position 2,632 of record JAOTRH010487049.1, read on the forward strand.
GAAACCTCTTATGTACACCAGATTCAACAGACTGTGTGTACATTATACAATTAAATTTCATTGCATCAGGGTAGCTTTTAATGAGTTTTGAACAACTCTTGGTACAATCAAACTGGGAGAAAAAACAAAACAAAAAAGTATAAAGAAAAAAAATACTTTTGATGGATAGAAGTCATCACCAAAACAAGGGAAGCAACAACTAATAAAAAACAGCATTCACACAAAAAAAATCCCAAAGAAAAAAACAACTAATAAGCAACAACTTCTTTTAACTTGAGTTCATCCTCATACCTCACCTTTTGTTACTCCAAATTTACAGCAAATATTCCCAAAGAAACAAACAGCATCACAAACAAAAACAGCATCACACACACAAAAATCCCTCCCTTTGAATTCGAATTCTCCACCGTTAGTGAATCCCAAACAAAAAGATTAAAAAAAAACAGTTTAATGAGTTTTGAACAACTCTTGGTACAATCAAACTGGGAGAAAAAAAAAAGTATAAAGAAAAAAAATGCTTTTGATGGATAGAAGTCATGACCAAAACAGGGGAAACAACAACTAATAAAAAACAGCATTCACACACAAAAAATCCCAAAGAAAAAAACAACTAATAAGCAACAACTTCTTTTAACTTGAATTCATCCTCATACCTCACCCTTTGTTACTCCAAATTTACAGCAAATATTCTCAAAGAAAAAAATAGCATCACAAACAAAAACAGCATCACACACAAAAAATTCCTCCCCGTCAAATTCGAATTCTCCACCGTTAGTGAATCACAAACAAAAAGATTAAAAAAAATGAGAGAGAGAGCATGAGAAATGAAGAGTTAGGGCAAAGAAATACAAATACCTTCGGGGCACAGTGAGATCAGAGGTGAACGGTGGTGACCGCCGGTGAACGGTGGTGAGTGGTGGTCGGCAGCGTGGAGAGAGATCGTTGATGAGATGCAGGGAGTGCAATTTTTTAGCGTGAAAGAGAGCGAAAGAGAGGCGACAGTGAGAGAGTGAAAGAGAAGCCATCATGAGGCGACATTCGGAGAGAGAAGCTGAGAGTCCAGAGGCGACGTTCGACGGGGTGTCAGAGGGGCGCCGACTGAGTGAGCGTGAGATGGGAGGCGCAGAGAGCGAAGTGAGAGAGTGAGGCGGCATTCGGAGAGAGAAGCTTAGAGTTCAAAGGCGACGTTCGGCGGGATGTCGAGAGGCACCGTTGGATGAGATTCAATAACAGCCCGCCGTTTGATTGTTTTCTCCTCTTTAAGCTTCTCAGTTCTTCCTTTCTCTGTTTCACCTTTCTCCTCTCAAGCTTCTCAGTTATCTCAAGACTCCCACCGTTGGATCATTTGGGAGATAAAATAGCCATTAGATGAAAAAAGACAAACGTCCCATTGGACCCTCCTGAATTGTAATATAGATTAGGTAACCTTATCCATGCTTACTAGGGATGGTTAACCGTGTTTTATTGCTTAAAAACCTCACGCGCTCCAATACTAAGATTCCCCTCGCACGTGCTTCCTCAACTGCGTGGTCTTAACAACTACTATTATTAGGTAGCCTTATCTATGCTTACTATATCTATTAGTGGAGGGGGTGACCTCTCCATATCCCTTCTCCTCGATACTCTTCAAGATTATTTTGTAAATTTGAGATCTTACAAAAAAAAAAATATTTATTTATGTATAAAATTAATTTTTTCAAATATCTCTATAATATTTCAATTCAATTTTTTCAAAATATCCAAAAACAACTTATGTTTTAAGAATTGAGAATGAACATATTCTGAATCCAACAGTTTAGCTTTACTTTTTTTTCCGCCCACAACTCTTCTCAATCTCAATAATTTTGATCCAACGGTTTAGCTTCTGCATTCTTTTCTATCATTTGCTTCTTCTCTATCTCACGCTCTCATCTCCCTGCAACATCTTCCCTGTCAACGCCTCTCCCCCTCTGTCCTTGCCACCCATCGTCGTCGTCGTCGCCGTACTTTCGTCACCGCCGCCACACCGTGCCTCTTTCCCCCTCCCTTCCCTCTGTCAGAGCCTCTCTGCCCCTCTTAATTTCCATCGCCGTCCTCGCCACCGATCGTCGTCGTCGCGGTACTGCTGTCGCAGTCGCCGCACCGCCATCATCATCACCCACCTCCGTCGTTAACGCGCTTCGCCGCCGCATCCACCAGCGAGCGTCTTCCTCCCAGCGAGCATCTTTCGCCGCCATCTCTTCACTTTCATCGCCATCATCCCCGCACCCGCTGTCCTCTGTTCGTAGGTCTCCTTCCCAGTAGGTAAACTCCTTACCTACTTTTCTGCATTTCTACTTTTCTACTACTTTTCTACTACTTTTTTCTTCTCTGTTTTGAGTTATATATTTCTCAAAGGACTTTGAATGAAAACAAGCCCCATTTTTGGCTTTATCGCTCTATGGATTTTTTTGATCGATTTAGGATTTTTTTTAATAGTTTTAGAAGTACTGATTGGATAGTGAAAATAGATTTATTTTTGTATTTATTTTTGTATTTACAAATCTAACAAATACTTATAATTTCTTATTTAAATTTTAATTAAAAAACTTCCCATAATCTATAAATATATAATTTCAACTCTAACAAACACTTTCCATGGATCAGTAGAGACGAAGAGAGAGAGAGAGAGGTTACCAGCTTGTGGAAGACTCCAATTTGGCCTTCTGATTTTGCTCGTGGCACAGCTTGTCAAGGAAGGAAAACAATATATTCCTCCTGCTCTACATTAACATGAAAATGATGTAATCATATGAAAACAAGTATAAATATCCAGAAACATCTATGGTCATTTATGTGAAAAAATCAAAATTTTCCATACCAACGGTTTTTTGACTGTTTCATTTATGCATGTTCAGTTCATGCATCACTATAAGCCAATGATGATATAAATTAATGAAGAACGGGGTTTCTGAATGAATGGGGGGTGATTAATGCATGTGATCGAGATAGAATTTGAACTTTTTGACACAAATCTTTTTACCCAAAGGGGGAACAAACGATAAACTCCCTTTTCTTTATTTAATTTTAGTTTAGGTCTGTTTTTGTGCAAGCTAATGTACATGTGATTGTAAGAACAACCTGTTAAGTACTTGCTAAGAGATTAAGTTAGATCCTAAAGTCGTTAGCCATAAGTTTGTATGATGCCACAGAGCTTATATCTTCTCAATGTTTGAGTTAGACCCTTCAAACTACTTTTATCATGTTCTGTTTAATAATTGTATCAAAAAGCTAGAGAAGACGAATCAAAACGGAAGAAAAATCTATATTAATAAAACATCTCATGTTTTCAAATTGTATAAGAGAAAAATTATATTTTGAGGGTAGAGATTTACTCTCCAAAATGAGATCAGTTGATTTAAGGCATTTAAGATTGAAAGTCATATTAATTTCGCCATGTTTTTGATTTATTAAATGTCAAAAACTCTTGATCAAGTTAATTTTTTTACACCCATACAAGGTATACACTGTTAACTATGCTTCCAGCACTAAGAGGGCTCTTAGTAAGAAGCTTGGTTCACAATATTATATTTAGTTCATCAGGAATTTTCGATATTTTCTAAACTGAACCATCCTCATAAATTATCTGGTTTTTAAGAGCAGTTGTCCAAAAGCCCATCTCAGTTAGGTCATGAAGAAGATGTTTATTCATCACAACAAACCACTGAAAACAAAAAAAGATTGTGCGTTAAATGACAACAAAATAAGAAAGAACAGATCTCATAAATCACTCATGGGCTTGAAATTAATTGGAATTCTAAGTTTTTGGATTTTAGAGTATTTTATTTCTGGATGAATGGAGTAGCTTCAAAGTTCAAATATCATGGAATTTGAGTTTAATCATTACTTTAATTCGAGGTAACTTACGAAAAAAAAATATATATACTTTTATTTGAGTCATGTACATTGAACTTCTCATTGACAATATTTTTTGTGGTCTTGAATGCAAATAATCATCATTGGAGTTTTGGTGGTCTTTGACTTTGTTCTTGAGTTTTTCTATTGTGTTTAACTAAAGTATAACAATGATTAAAGATATGGTACTCTTTTGTTGGGCTTGAAATTAATTGGAATTCTAAGTTTTTGAATTTTAGAGTATTTTATTTATGGATGAATGAAGTAGCTTCAATGTTCAATTATCATGAAATGTGAGTTCAATCAATACTTTAATTTGAGGTCATTTAGGGGAAAAATACTTTATTTGAGACATGTACATTCATCTTCTTAGTGACAATATTTTTTGTGGTCTTGGATGCAAATAATTACTATTGATAAATAGGTTTCAGTGATAACTTATAGTGTCCCTAATTTCTATGGAAAATGAAATGTGAATATTTTCTAGGTCTAGAATTTGGTTAAGAGTTGGACAAAGATAATGACCGTAGTTTGTTGTAATTAGACTTCCTTACTCAAGTTCATTCTTCTCAATAATGAGAAATTATTTTTATCTTATTGTGAAAAGTTAAAGCACTTTTTAGTATGTTATTTTTTAATAATTTGGTTTCTATCAGTAATGATTAAGAAAAATTTAGCTTCTATTAGTAATAATTGAGTTCATTTAATCTTTTTATTGTACTATTTTTTTAATAATTTTTTACTTTGTTTACTTTTTATATTGTTTAATACATATTCTCAAACATAAATCTTCTCAAACATGCGAGTTCTATTTTCTTTTATTTATGATTAATGTATTATTTCTGATTATAGATTATGACACACTTGAATGCTTAATTAGCGCAAATTGTATTATTAGACTCATATCGAGTTAACTAAAGATTATATTACCAACAACAAAAAATAATTTAGTCTTGAAGGGCATGATATTTATCAAGAGACATAGTAGGTTTGTGAATTAAAATAATAAATAATGCGGAACACATTTTTCACTAAAATAAATTCTCTCTTACAAATGTTTTACTCTTTAAATCACTATAGGTATATTTTTTATGTTTCACCCTTCTTAAATTTGATGAACTAATTAGATGTCGAATTGCTTTCATTACTTAAATTTATTTGTTGAAGGTAGTTAAAATTGCTTGAAGTGTTGAGGTATAATTAGTTATCGTCAGGATTGAATTGATATTATTTATTTTTTTGTTCATAAAAGCATTCTCAAGATAAAAAGAGCAGTTTAGTTTTCATTTAACAATTCTTGCATATTTAGATTGTTTAGCAATATATTTCAACTTCAGCTTAGGTACTCCCCTTCTTAAGAATACCTCCTCAAATCTAAAAATGTTTCTTTTCATCTATATTTTTTTTGATGAATGTCTCCTCACCGCCATTGCAACACCGCCATCAAATCTATTTAGCAACGCAATTCAACTTTAACCCAGGTACCCCCCTTCATAAGAATGTCTCATCAAATCTAGAAATATTTCATTTCTTCAGAATGTCTTCTCACTTTTTTGGGTTTAATTTGTGGTCGTAGTTATTTGTTGCTTATTTGAGAAACCAATGCGAGATGACTGTTTTCTCTTTTGTCTTTTGATGAACTTTCATTTATGTCTCTATTTGAGTAACCTTAATTTATGTCACTTTTGCCTCTTGATGATTTCATTTTTTAATTTGAGGAGCCTCCATTTATGTCTCTTTTGCATATATAGCAGCTTTGTTTATTTTACATTTGAAGTGAAGGTGGCTCTAATTGATTTGGTGAAATAGGTTAAATAATTCTTCTTCTTCTTTTTTCTTAAGCTCACCATTTGTACGATTTTTATGTTTTGAACAACAATAATTATTTTTTTTGTAGGTCACGTAATTCTATAATCCTAAAACTTTTGAATGGATTCTTCTTTTATAAAGAAAACATTTTGTGTCTTTTGATTTCTTCATGATTTTTTTAAATTTATTTCATCTCTGATTTGTTCTTAATAGTTTAGAGGATTAGGCGGTGCTCTCTGATTGAATAGTGAAAATGATTCTAATTTGCTTCGGCAAAATAGATTTCTTTTTGTATTTTATATGCTTCAATTTCTCTACATGTATCTATATTTGCTCTCTCATTTTTTTTAAACTTTTTCTCAATTAGATTTCTACCTGAAATAGAATGGTAATACGAAATTTTAAATTTATTTCCTCTTTAGTATATCCATGACAGTTTAATGGATTACGCAATGCTAATTGATTGAATATTAATTTTTTAAATGTATTAATTTACATTTGAAGTGAAGATCGCTCTAAATGATATGGTGAAATAGATTAAATAATTCTTCTTTTTTTATTTCTTTTCTTAAGCTCACCATTTGTACGATTTTTTTGTTTTGAACAACAATAACTATTTTTCTTAAATGTCACGTAACTCTATAATCCTAAAACCTTTGAATGGATTCTTCTTTTATAAAGAAAACATTGTGTCTTTTGATTTCTTCGTGATTTTTATTTTGACCTTCTTTAATTGTTATTTTTTTGGTTATTATGTAATTATGGCTTGCATAGCTACTTAGCGTTACAACTCTACAACTCAGCTGGAACAAGTTAGTTGGTCATGAATAACATTGTAATTTTTGGTCATGTAAGTATTATTTATCAACGTATACTTTCTATTATATGTTAAGCATTATTTAATGGTTAATTAGACTAATGAAAAAATATTGGATTTTTAGGTGAATGAAAACTTGAGAAAAATTGTAATATGATCTTCATTTATTTTAATTTTTTTTCTTTTATTTACTCTACTTCTACCTAATTATATATTTTTAACATTACAAATGTGTTCGTGTTTAGGTTCACATACTTAAAGAAAGAAATGTGTGTATTGTGATTCGTGATGAGCGAGAACTTAATGCTATTCGTATTGCTTGGGTAATCTCATCAACCAAATTAATATTTTTTTATTTTTTCATTTGCTAATGTTTTTTTTACTTATTTTTAAAGAAATAGAAAAATGCAAAGTGTATAAGTAAAGAAAATGTATCTTTTACCGGTAAAGGAAAAGAAAATACATATCAAGTGGTATGATTCTTTAAGTATTTTTAATTTTTTAAAATATTTAGTATAGTGGCACGTCTGCTTTCAACCCTTCATTTGTGACAATATTTGAGATAAAGAAAATATAATGATGTTAACACTTATATATTAGGGACCTAATGAAAACACATTATCAAAAGCTTCATTAGCCCAACGTGCACAACGAGAACGAGAAAAAAATAAAAAATTACATTCTACTTATCAATTGGGACAACGATTGCGACGGGAGCGAGAGAGATCAGGAGGCAGTATTCAACTAAGCCAACATATGAACTTGCCTTCTTTAGCACCAAGTCGTCGTCGCACTTACTCGGAATTGGAGACTGAGACAACTAACAGTGTTAGTTCCGCACAAAAGCGAAGGATGGTTACACATCCTTCCTCCATCTCTATACAACCTACGTCTTCATCTCTTCAAAGCAATAGGTAATAGAATGCTTCTTTTTTGAATTGCGTACTCTTAATTATACAATTTTATGTTTTATTAACGTAAATATTTATAGGTTGAATCCTCCGGACATACTCCTTCAAGATGAGATATGTAGTGATGGGGAATTAGAAGATATGCTGGTAACTTTAGGGATTGACGTTCAAGTACCCATAAATTCATGTCATTATTATTTTGGAGAGATGAATATATTATGTCCTTTTTGTTCGACTTTACATTGAATTGATGAAAAATTAGTCAAATCATTTAAAAAGTGTCCCCTATTTGGAACTTACTGTTTGCAATGAAAGATTAAGCTACCTTTGCTTAATACACCTCATCCATCACTTCAAGCATTATATGATGGAAATGATGACTAATCCAAATCTTTTCGTCGTTATGCTAGAGTGTACAACGTAGCTAATGCATTCACGAGTCTCGGTGCTACGTTAGACTCCAGAATATTGAGTGAAAAATCAGAAAACTGTGAAAAATCAAATAGAATAGTAACGTTATCGCTGATAATTTGTACATTTAACATTATTTTAATTTATCACATGTTCTTTTTAGTAGTGTTTCAATATGATAGTTAATGTTTTTCGAAATGAATTATGTTTAGGTAAATCAAGCTATAAAGATAACACAGTATTTGAATGTATAAATTGTGCATTAAGAGTGTCATAAATACGAGTGGTAAGTGCCTTTAGGTACGGGCATTCACTAGTTGATAGATATATGAACATACTGTATTTTATTTTATAAAACAAACAGTTTCTTTAAAAGCCTATTTTAAACAAGCATCTATCGATATTCTATGAAGCTAGATTTTTGCATAAATAATGTTTTTTTATTGCAAAGAGTACCTAATTAAAATCCTATCAATCAGTAAGATCAACTTCTACAGTTGTATGATGGGCAATTTGCCTTTTTTTTTTGGAAGGGACTGTCATAATAAGATTAAAAATAACAAGAATGAATAACGCAATCGTACACAAAAAAACACGATTTTCATAGTTCAACCAAAACTAGAGTTACGTTCATGTAGTTACGGCGATTTTACTATGAGAGAAGAAAATACAATACAATAATAAAGAAACATTTTATGTAATTAGCTTCTAGTTTATTGCGAGCATCATCAATATAAATATAAGAAATGCAGCAAAAAAAACTTAGAAAAGAAAATTGTATTTCTTCTTCGCTCCAAACTTTTTTAGGAATTCAGCAATTCAAAGGAACTAATGATCATCGATTTATCAATTATGTTATGGTGTCTATTGCATCAGCCCAGAAACTTTTTCACAACCCAGCATGCAACCTCACACTTTTAGCATCTTATTGAGAGTTTTGTTCAAATGCTCCTTGATTTATCAATTATGTTGTGGTGTCTATTGCATCAGTCCTGAAATTTTCTGGCAACCCAACATGCAACCTCATGCTTTTAGCATCTTATTGAGGGTTTTATTCACGCATTCAACCATGCCATTTTGCTGTGGTGTCTCAAGAATGGTCTTCCACCACTTAATCCCATTTGCAGCGCAGAACTCTTTGAACCCTCATGTATGTATTCTCCTCCATTGTCTGACCTCAAAATACTTTAACTTTAAACTCGTCTAAGTTTCAACCATATATAATCTTCCACTTTTTATAGGTTTCAAATACATTAGATTTATTTTTCAAAAAAAAAAAGCCATACTTTTATGTTCGATTCATTAATAAAAGTGATAGTACTACGAACCTTCGAGGGATGCAACCGAAGAGCACCCTCACAAGTTTCTGTGCACCAATTCTAATTTTTTAGATTTCGCCTTTTGTCGCCTTTCAAGATACTGATTCTTTTTTGCTTCCCAAACAGATCTCACGCATCAAATTCAACAAACTTCAATTTTGGTAATTTTCTTTTAAACAAAAAGATCTTTAATCATTCACTTTTCACTCATGTGATCCAATCTGCGGTGCCATAGATTTGCATCTATACATGTTGGGTGTATATCTTGTATTCTGTGAATTCATATAATTAGGATTTTATTTACATATATTTGAGCTGAACTAGAGTCATGAATCCATAAGCAGTCTAATATGTGTATGATTTTTTAGTTATATGAGGCAAAAATTTTAGAGTTTTCCTATAAATAGGACCTTACAACTTTAGTTATTTTAAGTGGAGCAAAAATTAAAAGGGGTAGAGATGTAAGGAGAGATGAAAAAATATCAGGGGCACGGGAATAACTTTTGAGCGAAAAAATAGCATTTGTTTCAGGGCTCGGGTTTTGATGTATTTTTTATCTCGAATTTGTACATTCTACTATAATTGATTGTTTCTCTCACTCGTGGATGTAAGCAGGTTGTGCTAAATTACGTATATCGTTGCGTATTTTTCTTTGGTATGTTCAATGATTTTTACTTCCGTTCACGTTTGGAAATTGATGTTCAAATCCTAATAATACCATTATCACCAACTACCACCGTATCTCTTATATTTGAAGTCATATATAGAGTACCTATTTTAGTTTCACGAGCCACTATCATAGCTCCCTTTGTGATCTTCCACCGACCACCAACAAGCGTTACAACATGTCTTTCACTATAAAGTTTCCCGATGAAATCAAATTCCTCATTAACTTTGAGATGTGTCGACATTTTGTATCAACCATACAAACCCATTAGACAATCTAATGTGGATGTCTTCCATACCCATGATATCCAAAGTTTTTCTTTCAACCAAATATATCTTTCCAAACTCACCCACCACGTAGTTCTTAATAAGAGGCCCCTAAATCCAACACCCAATTGTCGATGAGTCTGTCAATTGAAAGAAGCAAAGCATCCTGTATATATTCTATTACAACATCAGCAGAATCGTGTCAGTCTTCTTCTTTAATTCCTTTACTTTCTTTTTAAAGTAACCAAATTTACCACAATTCTAATATTCTGGTTGACATCCAGATCTGGATTTGCTCCTGCTTTTTCTAAACTTTGATCTGCCCTGATTTTAATTTATGTCAAATCCACTACCCCCCTTGTCTCGATGATTAATACAGAACAAGAAATAAAACCAGAACCAAAGACCTCACATGCATCTCTCTTGTGAATCTCCTTACTTATGATCAAAACTTAAACACCGTCAATCTTGAGTTTATTTTTTCTAGCAGAGTTGTTTACTGTCATTCTCATCACCTCCTAACTGTTTGATAGTAAATCCAAAACAATCAAAGCACGTATCTCATCTACAAAATCAATCTCCACATAAGACAATTAATTTGTGAGTATTAAATTCGTTTAGGTGCCGTGCAACAAGAGTACTTTCTACGTCTTAAGAGTAATTAGATTTTTCATCAAATATACCTTATTGTCAACTGAGGGTTAATCATACATACTCAACAAAGCCGTCATCAAATTCACCGTGATCTTCTCATTCACAACGTTGTACGTGACTAATCTGGACAGAGTTAAGCAAATAACCCCCAACACATGACTATCGAGTAGATCCCATTGTCATCCTTCATGTCTTTTGATTTTGTACCCAAGAGAGGTAGATGTAACTTCTTCCCATAAAGATAATCCTCGATGTGGATCCGTCAATACCCATAATTTATTCCGTCAAACTTCTCGATCTCTATCGTCTTTCCTTCTTCTTCTATCGTTGCTACTGGTCAAACCAGCGGCTCTAATATCAATTGTTATAGCAAAAATGCCTTTAAAAGCATCTTTAATTGTTCATTCTTGTATGGAAATGATAATGCCTCCACTCGCATAAATTTTTTTTATCTGCAAAAACTTTAACAGTGAAAATTTATGTTAGTTTCTTAACACTTACAACATAAAGGTACAAAAGGTTTAGGTTCTTTGGTAGTATCCATGTGTACAACATAAAGGTACAAAAGGTTAAGGTTCTTTGGTAGTATCCATGTGTGCACAAATGTTATTTAGAGTTTTCGAAAAAGTTTCCAAACTTCCAGAAAATTTCAAATTGTTATTAAGATCTTCTCTATATAGCACCTGACTATACCTAAAATTAACTCACCAAAATTAACTTATCACGGTTTTGGCATATTTTGAACTTGTACATAATCACACATAGAAGATATAATTACGTAATTCACTTAAAATTAAGACTACGTTCACGGAGTTGCGACGATATCATTATGAGATGAGACAATATAATACAAGAATTCAAAACACTAACATAAGTAATGAAGGTAAATATTCACAAAACGAGTCAAAAAAATTCCCTTGGTGAGTTGCCATCGAACCCCCGCGAGATTTGTTCATGAGTGCTCCGGCTCGAGCTTAACAATCTTAGCCATGAACTAAGTCTCACAAAAAATTCATTTAAAACTGTAATACCTCTAAAAACAAGTCTAGTCATGAGTTGAACCCTTAAAAAACAATCAGCTCCACACGCTTAACAAGGACAATCTTATCCAAGCTAATGGTTTTCAACGCCAGACATTAAAAACAAAACTACGAATGTAGCTAGGAACGATGTCTCAAAATCAATGTCCTTGGCACCATACCCCTCCTCAGGTAAATTCATCCTTTTGCTCCTTAGCCTATGGGATATTAGCAATCGTTTTCAGTTGTCATTTTCCTCCCATGATAGGTTCTTATGCATTATTCACCTGTCATTTAGTAATGTTTCACAGAAAATATCATCCATACAAAAATTTAACTTGATGTTCTTCAAATTTGATACTGTGTAGATTTTTTTTTTACCCAAAGCACCCATTAATATTTTCTTCTCCGACTCATTTTATTTAAAATCTTGAATGCACAATTTGAAAATCACACTATTCCACTACTTATATTTTTCGCAACTTCTTCCATTTCTACTTACATTGTAACCACTTCAATTCTTCTTTTCAAATCTTTACAATCTCTCATTCCCTTTCTCTTGAGTTTTAAAATTTTAATATTTTTAATTATAAAAAATTAAAAATTACATACGTATAACGTGTGCCACAAACCTGGTTATTTATAGAGCATTTGACTCAAGTTTTAAATCGGTTTTTTTTAAATTTTTTTGTATAAATAATCGAAAGTCCATAAAAGAACATAGAGAAAAACTAAGTCTGTTGCCAAATGTAGTGACGGAACGATAATTTCTTTTCGGTGAGGTAAAGACATCCAAATTTTTAAGATGATAATTAAGATAAATTCTAATAACCTCATATTATTTATAACTTAAATTAAATTTTATTAGAAATATAAAAGATTAAGAAATAAATATATAAATTAAAAAGTATCTAGAACACGAAATTAATAAAGGCACATGTCACAAAAATACTTAATAATTTTTAGTGGCAAAAATCTTTCGGTTCTATTTAGGCTCTTTAAAAGTCAAGTCTTAGGCCTTGTTTGGCAATTTTATTTTAAGTTAGACTTTTTGTTTAAAATTACTTTAAATTCAAAAAGTCAAAAATTCATTTGGGAAAAAAATAGGTGGCTTTACGCCAAATGCTAAAGTGACTTTAAGCCAAAAAGCAAAAAAATTTGTTTAAAGTTATTATAAATTTTTAAAATTTATTTTTGAATAATTTTATATTCAATATGAATCTTGTTTGATAAATTTTGATGAATAAATTTTAAAAATATAATTTTTATAAAATAAATAAATATGTATAATAAAATTTATGATATTTTTAAAAAATATAAAAAAATTATATAAAAAATAAAAAAGCTAAAAGCATTTGAGTTGTAAAACGAGATTTTTTGACTTTTTAGGTTTTAAGCAAAAAGACAAAAAATATAATTTTAAGCTGACTTAAAGTCAATTGCCAAACAAGGCCTAAGAAGTCATCTTTTATATTATTAATTTGTTTTTGAACTCTTTTACTAGTTGTTTGTTTTTCCAAAAAAAAAACCTTATTTCTATGAGATATATAATTTTTGTAGTTAATACGTGGTTGGTTGTCTCTTTTATGTAGTATATATTACTCAAACTCTAATTTTTTTCTAATTTTTCAAACTATCAATTGGTCGCAAAAAAATCACTAGGTATTCTCAAAATACTATATTGCAAATACTTTTGACAATTAAAGAGGTCAGTACACACAAAATGAATTACTCTTATCTCTTATTTAATGAACAAATATAAATTAACATTATCTTATCCGAAATATTTTTCACTACGTTACAGAGTAAAAGCACCATGATATTTCAAAACTAATTACTTGTTGAACGTATTATCTAAAAAAATTTAAAAATTAGTACTCTTTTTGAAACTCAAAGAAGAGTTAATCCTACAACATTTATTTTAAAAAATTTAGTCTCATCAGATTTAAAATAATTATATTATGTCTAATATGCTCCTAATTAAGATTAGTCATCTTTTTAAAATGTTACGCACAGATTTGGCAAAAATTAAAATGAAAACTTAGGAAAGTGATTTGGTGGAAACTGATTTGGTGGAAACTGATTTGGTAGAATATTTTATTAAAAAATAGGAGATTTTAAAATTCAAAAAGTTAATTTTTTACAATATTCCAAATCGATTACTCCGTGTATCCCACATGTTCAGCTCCTTTAAATCTAATCATTCCCGTTTTGTTGCCAAAACGGGACTGTTCTACCGACCTTCCAATTTTTTCTTCGTTATCAACTTCTTCGTCATTTTCATATTCTATGTCGCTGGATTTACCTTGACGATTCGACTTTAATTTCGACGAATCGTTTCTATTTTTTGCTCTTCTGCAATATCCAAATCGAAAAAACAAGACCAATTTTCGCCAAACGGAATAGAACGATTTGGATTTGATTTTCTGAGCGAAACGGCGGAAAAACAGAGTCGCCTGGAGGCAAGAACAGGAACGGCGGAATAGAATGAGAGAGAGAGAGAGAGAGAAAGAGAAATTTATTTTCGAAAATAAGATCGAGATTTTCAGATGCAGACGGTGGAGACACAGATCGATTTTTTCAGCAGTAAACACAAACTCCATTGTCCATCTAAACTTAATGCAACATACTCACAAAAGTCTTTCATAAAATTACCCACAAATCATGGACCAAATTCATTTGGTGTATGGTCATCAGAAACAGTTTAATATGGACAATTCGTTTCGAATTGTTTGTAGTTTTCTGTATAAATTATATGAGTACTTGGTATTTCTGCTATAATTATCATCCATCTGTGCACATTTCAAAAATAAAATAGAATTTGGAACACCAGATGGTTTTCATCAGCAGACAGGCAATTTGGGTAAGGGCCCTTGGCACTTTCAAAAGTTCAGCTATTTGTTTCAATGCAATATTGCATAATAAATTTAATATAGTCACTGACCATTAACAACCCTTTTCTCAAGCAAGAATGTCCAATGAAGGAACCAACAAAAAGCTGGAAAAACTAGGTATTTTTTCTTGCTTCTGCATCACGATTCCTCCAAGGATTGAGAGCTTCTCTGATAGCTTCAGCTTCAGGGGAACTCTCCCAAGCTCTCTTCTCTGACTCCAAAACAGTTACCTTATCATCTGCCAATATAACAAACGTAAGGTCCTGAACCATAAATGGCATGATTATGGATTCATGAAGAAAATAATATGAACGAATTCTGACAGGGTTATGCTTGTTAATTTAACCAGAACAACGAACACTGGCTGTACCACCAATATATATATATATATATATATATATAAGTAGAAGTTCTGCATATCGGTGGCTGTACCACTGAGACGCAATTTGGTTCGATAAAATCACCCTTTAAAGACAAGGCGCAGGCACAGTTTACCCAAAACTGATGTTAAGGCAATGGCCGAAAAATATGTCGGTCGTGACAGCCTGAAGATGTTGGGACTAGATAGCGTTGAATTTAGAGGGTGCTTTACCATTTGTTGCCAAGACTAGCATTTCCCATTAAATTCATATCACAAGCTCCTATAACCTTGTTTTGGTTAGGCATTAATTTCGCATCAAAGTACATATTAATGTTGTGTAAACCCAAGTCACTATGTCTACAAAACTACTAAAAGAAAAACCTATCTGGGATCATTTGTCCAGAAATTTTGCTTACAGGATGTGCTTGGGTAAAATTCTTTGGTCGACAATGCTCCCTACTCAATTTATCCCTTATTGTCCTGCTAGTTTAAGTTTTACATAAAAGAAAGTGAAATTTTCATGATGAATGATATCCACTTTCTGACTTCTCCAAGTAATAAATTCCCCTTTGTACTTCATCTCTTTACCTTCCATAAGTATAGTTCTCAGATTATTACAGGATAACACCTAGACTTGAGATAGATCAACCCAGAAATTAGATGAACAAGGAATATCCCGCAAGAAATTTCTCACATAGGTTCCCTAACTTTTATCCATTCAAACATTGCAAAGAAAACAACAAATAAGTTAAAACAAATGACTTTTCGAAAGGAATACAGAGCTAATAAATGCTATCCATTTTTACACGAAAAAAAAAACGAAACAAAAGAGAAGCTCTCAACTGGAAGCATATACGAGGAAAACATGGTTACACCAAAAGTAGTATCCATGTTGTAGTCCTCAAAAGTCAAAAGCAATAGAGCATACAAAGGTGGTCAAGCATGCTCCTCAGTCCTCGTATTTAAGAAAGTACAAAGCACACCAAGTATCTTTATCTTAGTCTAGACAATATCTTCATGTCAGCCAAGCAAAAGGTTTGCCCCTGCTACTGAACTAGACCAGCCTGACACCCTTAAAGAGCTATACCAAATGCAAATCAAGGGAGCATGCTCATAGACTGCTTGACTGAGCCGAGGGGAGTCCAAGCCTATCGAATAAGTTGAGATGGGAGGACTCAGATGAGAGTTTGCTCTATCACTGAAAACAGGCCAAGTGCGCCTAGGAGGCTCCTCAGGGATTACATCTGAATGCCCTTGACTCGAGATTAAGGCACCATGTACTTCTGTTCAGCCAACAGATATCTATCGTGGTGGGAAGATTAGTGTGGCGAGCTCTCACTAATCCCTATATCACCTCACAAGACCAACACACGGGATCAAGACAAATGGAGTAAGGGGCATAGTGATGCATTGTGCCTTAGTGGCTTGCCAGGTGGGCAAGCAGGTCACAAACATAATGCATCAGCATTTAATTTGTGACAGAAGACTTCAGTTTTCACACGTGATTCTTTAACAACTCCGCTGTCACTTGATTTATGACTTTAATCGTGAAGATGTGAAGTCGGTGCTTACAGTTTCCTGCAAATGTCTAAATACCAGACATTTTTGTTTTCAACTCGAAGCATGTTGCATAGGGTCTGGTAATGCTTTGTCTACAACATGTAAGAGTTTCCCTACATAATGTTTTTTTTTTCAAGACTTCTAAAGTAATTCATATGAGATCAAGGTTTTGATCATGGACAAACGAATCTGGATTTCATCATCCTACATCAACTGCATTGCCAAGTAGGGTTGCTAACGTGATTATTCATTTCAGATAATAGTCAATTTGTACAAAGAAAACATTTATTAAAGCCTAGAATTGGATAAGTTGTTCTTCTCAAAAGAATTGTGATATCTCAAGTGATGCAAGGAAGCGTATCAGCTAGAAGAACTCTAGCACTGAAATCCACAAGCTTGCTCGAATTAGAGATACTCTCTTTAATATCAAACATAAATAAGAGAAAACTTTTAGAAAATTCGTATTAATCAATAACCAAATCTAAATAGCTCAAAAGCTTACATCTTAATTTATAATAATCCTAGAACTATTAAAAAGGAAAATAAAATAATAAGAAATAAACCTAATTCTTGTAAGACAAGAAACTAAGCATAATAAGAAGACTAAATAATCTAATATTAGGAAACCTAAACTTCTAAGAAAATAAGACTAAGGAGAGACTGAATAATCTAATATTAAGAAACCTAATATTCTAGAAAAATAATACTAAAACTGCTAGTTTTCTAATAAAATTATTAATTTTAAAATAAAAATATCTTCCATTGTAATTGCACTTGCATCGTTCTACCTAATATGAAAGGAATTCGTCCTCAGTTTCTAAGAGAGTGCTATGCAATATCTCTAACATTTGTTCTCCCATAAATTTCAATCTTCAATCGTAAACAAAACATTTGATATTGTCGATGAGCTGAAGACTTTTCACATTTGACAGCAACATCCATCCACTCAATCCATTGAGTCAAAACGACTAATAATTAGCATTTTGATGAACTGCAAAGAAGATGTGTTGATGAAATTCGTAGAATCGAATAGATTTTCATAGTAGGAATAATTCTATTAAAATTCTTCAACCTCTTTGGCCTCAATAAATTCTTTGGTCTCTTGGACAACTTCCTCTTCAACGAGATTATTTTTTTTTTCCTTCCACCACCTCATCTAGATTTTCAAGCACTTACTTTTCCTTGATGTGAAGAATCTCAATCTCCTCATTCGGATACTCATCGTATATTGGAGGTGACTTCCAATAGGTACTTGAAGTTTCTTTATGAGAATTTTCAAATACATAATAATATTTAAATTGTGAAAAAGATTGAAAACCAAACTCACCAGTGTGAACATTGAATCTCAAACTTTTTTTGATTCATGATCCGAATGTAATTAGACAGTAAAAAGGAAAAAAACATATACTTTTTCACTTTTTCCATGTCACAATTTTTGGATTTTCCTTGACGAGACTTCGTAACTTTTGTGCACCGCCACCATACTTTAGTTATGCCACTAAAGAAGCTTACTTGGCCTCGAGAAACTCTTTTAAGTTTAAAACTTTTTCAACATCACTAATCCAATCCAAAAACTCTTTCGGCATCAAATCTCCTTGGAACTACGGTAAGTTGATCTTCAATCCAGACTCCAAGTCTCTAAAATCACGGTTATTAACTACAACTCCCCTTTCCCTCCCCCTCGGCTAATATTTGGCAAAAAAGTTGGAACCATCATCTGACAAATCATCCTCCTCCCGAGGAAGCGGGTTTGTCAGACAGCGACAAGGCTGATTCACAACCTCCATGACCGCAACCCTCTCAGTTAATGCGGTAATTGCATCCTGAAGCTGTGTTAGTTCCTTTGCTCGGGAACATCATGCAAGGTTGTCTCACTCATACATCTCTTTGACAACAGCATATCAATTATCACGAACTCCAAATACCCGGATTTGTTACAATTCCTCCGGTGATACTCCAGCCGCCTCATGAATTGATTACACCTAAATGAGTCATAAAAGCTTTAACAAACATATTGTCTTTTCGGGCTTGTGCTTCTTGGCATTATTAAGAAACCTAATCTTCTAGGAAAATAATACTAAAGAAAGATTGAATAATCTAATATTAAGAAACCTAATATTTGTAGGAAAATAATACTAAAACTGCTAGTTTCCTAATAAAATTATTAATTCTAAAATAAAAAGAAAAATTATTCTTCCATGGAAATTGAACCTACATCATCAAGTCTTCCAATGAATTGTTCAAAATTCACCCCTTCCAACCACTTGGACAAAGCTAAAACACAGCAGTTTCAACCTAAAACCTACTTTTAGATGAAAATCATGCTTATCAAAATAAAACTCTAATAGATTGGCTACAAGTTATTGAGTTTTAAGTCCACATAACTTATCGATTCTTCAATTTTTATACATCCATCCACTCATCAAGACATATAGCTCAACATATGGAAAAGTAGAACGTTACGATGAACTCCACAAAACAAGATCAAATTCCATTAATGAGTACATTAACAGAAACGCACACATACATAAATATGAAACTAAATGGGAAAAGATTGTCTCTCTCTGAGTGTGTGTGTGTGTGTGTGTGTGTGTGTGTGTGTGTGTGAAAGAGAGAGTAGAGGAGAAGTGAGAAAGGAGGCTTCTCACACAGAAACCGGTTTTGATCATGAAAAACTCCATGGAACCTCCAATCAGTGCCGAAACAACTGCGATCTTCAAGTACCAGTCCCAAAACCTCATTTCTTTACCTTATTCGTTTACTGCAAAAATTGAACAAAAAAATATGCGATTTGAAGAGAGAAATTAGGGGCAAATCCGTTTAAGGAACTAAAGATCAAATGATCCCAATTAGACACAAAGAGTTAACATACAAGTTTGCAATTCTTATCCCTGTTGAGAAAGATGGAAGATAGATAGATGCAGAAGAGAGGACGAGTTAGGGTATCTCCGACCGAGTCAAAACTCGGCACTTAAACTCGCTCGAAAACGTTTATAGTTGCTTGCTGCTTTTGCCAGAGCTGAAATACCTGTCGCCAGAAGAATAAACAATCATCTAATGCTTCAGTAATAGACTTCGGCTCTGGCAATAGTCACCATTGCCCCGAATAATGCTAGCCTGAAATTGTCATAAAAAATAAAACCACATAAAGCTGTATTTGCAATGTAAGAAAATCAAGAAGAGAGGGAAATAAAATAATTTCTTTGTTGGAAAAAAGTGAAAATCCATAATCAAGAACTATTTATTTTAAAATAATTATTCATTTATTTGTTTTATTTGTTTTATTTGAGTTTTTTGTAAACGTTTTTCAATATTTACTAAAATTATTATACTTTTTGACTCTAAGATAAATTAAAAAAATTATTAAAATATAAAAAATCTAAAAGACATAAATAAGCTAAAATAACTCAATAAACTATATTTTATATTACTTATTTTTTACTTTAGTATTTTACTTTAGTAAAAAAAAATTGTTTTTTATTAAAATAGTTTATTATTTTTGAATCATTTTGCTATTTCAAAATTTAATCCAAACAGGGAACCGGAAAATTAATTCTTTTTCTTTTTTTACAGTTTTGTATTTAATTGAGTGACCGGGGCTGGCTGCCAATTTTCAACAAAATTATATTCTCAGCAATAAAAGAAAAAAAAACAGCAAAATCATATAAGCTTACAAGCAAATGTGCATTTGGTCTATCTTTTTTATTAGCCCTTTTTTGGTCTTTTAAATTTTTTTGATTTTTCTAATTAATTTTTTTGAATTTTCTTTATTTTTAATCAAATTCTTTTACATTTCTTAACCTTCATAATGCAATAATCTAAAAAAAAATATGCTCATACAAAGATAAGTACATGAATAAATTGTATTTTATTTTACAAAATAGATGATTTTAGCTTAAAATGAACTATTAAGTTTAGACCATCCATTTTATAAAACAAAAATATAACTTGTTCACATATTTATATGAAATTAAGTTTTTGCATTAACCAATTAAGTCTTTTGAAACATTAACCAAAAAGATCATTTTTCAAAAACAAAATCTTTTAAACAATTGCTAAATGCATTTTTTTTTTTTTTTGTAGATTGGGTCCAAATTTTTTCTTCAAGCTGACGTGGACCATATTCATTACGGTTCCTTGTCCACACACCTATCCAGACATTTGAAACTTTGTGCTTGTCCGAGGTGTTCGGCAAAACTACTGCTAATAATTTTTAGCTTAAAAAAACCTAGACCATGATGGAAAATTTCTAAGATGCAAGTTTGTAAGGGGACTTGAGTGATAATTCATCCCTTGGTACTAAAACAAGAAATTAGTTTACATTAGCTTAATTAAACCATCTTCAAGTAACAACAGGTAAAAAAGAGAACTCTTTCCACCGTTAGACCTTGATTTCCTCGGTCTTTCTTGACACAAAATTATTGATTCCCCTAGTCGATAAACAAGATACTTCTTTTCATGAAGAAATAGGACTTTCAGAAGTCGAGCTAGTGCCGAATGACAAGCAAAATTATGACAACTAAATAGAATACGTCGTGTCAAATACTAGATATATATATATACACTAGAGATAGGCCCAAGAGAGAGCAAAGCACGAGACACAGAACTCACTCGGAGTTGTCGCCACGTATGGTGGCTTGTGAATTGGAAAAATAGTTGGCCCTATTTTATCGCTCCAGTAAGGTGTGTTTTTGCATCTCATGAAGCCGAAATTGATGGTAATCATCAATCAGTTATACGATAACTAGAATTTACTTCGTTGTTGGACCGACAAACTAATCATGGCCAGTTGCAAGCCAAGAAATTAGTTTACATTAGCTTAATTAAACCATCTTCAAACAACAACGGGTAAAAAAGAGAACTCTTTCCCCCGTTAGCCCTTGATTCCCACGGTCTTTCTTGATTCCCACAGTCTTTCTTGACACGAAATTACTGATTCCCCTAGTTGATAAATAAAATACTTCTTTTCATGAAGAAATAGGACTTTCAAAAGTCGAGCTAGTGCCGAATGACAAGCAAAAATATGACAACTAAATAGAGTACGGCGTGTCAAATACTAGACATAAATACTAGAGATAGGCCTAAGAGGGAGCAAAGCATGAGGCACAAGACTCACTCAGAGTTGTCGCCATGTATGGTGACTTGTGAATTAGGAAAACAATTGGCCCTACCTTATCCCTTTAGTAAGGTGTGTTGCTGCATCTCATGAAGCCGCAATTGCTAGTAATCATCAATTAGCTACACGTTAACTAGAGTTTACAGTTTTGTTGGACGGACAAACCGATCAAGACCAGTTGTGAGCAATAGTATCTTTACACCAAGGGGTGCAAGAGAGATTCCAGGCAGCTGGAACTGCAGATGCTATAGCTGCATCGATAACAGTAAGTGAATCCGTTCCCAGGCACTCGTACACACCACCCGTTACTGAGAAAAATATGTTTAAATTTCCATTTAATGGGAAATACATTCTCTCAAAAAATTGTCATAAGGAAGACGCTAGAAGAATATAT
>JAOTRH010487060.1:0-24702 GCA_034768845.1 Heliamphora exappendiculata
CTAGTTGAAGACGAAGCCGACGCCAGATGACAACAGACGAGTGGGTGACGGCGGCGCTAACCGACGACACGGTGGTGGTGAAACTGTTGTTTCGTCTGAAACAGTCATCGGAGTCGTTCGCATCGCCGCCGGCCAAGCCGCCGCAGCCGCCGTCGCTTGTCCCGCCGCAGGGATGGGGACACCGTCAGACGCGATCTAAGCCGGCCGCCACCGCCTCGGGGAAGGAGAGCGAGTTGATGAGATGCAGTCCGACCACTCCGCTCTCCTGGAGCTGCGGTAGCGGCGGATGCGGCGCTGCCTCCCTCAGCGACGGATGCGACGAGTCCAGCCGGCCATCCGATCGTTCCTCCGGCAGCAGATCCAAGGTTCGTATCTGTATCTCTGACCTCCTCATCCTCTCAAACTTCTCAGTCGGTTCTATCAGATTGCTTGCCATACGATCTGTCGCGTCTCGCAGTTTTTGTGTCGATCACTGGAAAAACCACTGACCAGTGAGCTACGTCTATGAAACTTCCGATTTCGGTTCTAAGACCATCCGAGCGTCTTATCTCTGTTTTCGGTTCAGTTTGACAATTTCTCTCTCTATTTGTCATCTTATTGACCTCGCGATTGTCCGTCGGTCTTCTTCCGACGAGGCTTCAGATTTCCGGCCACCTGATCTGTCTTCGTGTCAAGTTTTTCCGCCGACTGAGCTAGGCTAAGGGTACAAGTATTTGTCCGTCGACGAAGACATTATAGGCTTCGGATGGCCCTTATTTGGTTTTATGACGATTATACCCTCACTAGTCGATCCCATTTACTGTTTGATCCGTGGAGCGGTGGCCCCCCCTTTTCGATCCCCTTGCACCGTCGTCGTCAGTTCTCCTTGGTGTGGTTTTTCGTTTGTGTTATTTTTCAGTCGACGTAAATGCTCCCTGCACGTGATGGGCAAGAGCAGTCCTGTAAAATAATCAGAATTAAAAGGATTCAGGATTGGGAATTTTTAAATACACATTTTTTTGTGGAGGGGCGTGCTTTTCTCTGGTTCATAATCAGATTAAATTCGTCATCTTAGGTCAATTTTGAGTTGAATATCTGTTCATTTGGATGAATAGTGAGAGAACACTCTTGATTATAAAGAAGAGTCTAACGAGCAAAACAAATTTTTTGGTCAATGATGTCCAAATTAAAATACTATTGCTAGAACGCCATTATATATACAGAGAATGTGAGGATTTAACTATTTAATTTAGTTCGGCCACTCTTAACTTATAGTTTGAAAGTGTTTGGTTAGGTTTAATTTATTTTTTAATTTTTTATCACTACAAATAAAATTAATAATTTAATTGTTTATAGTGTAATATATTTTTGTAAAAATATTTAAATTAATTAAATATTGTAAATATTTAGATAAATTATATTTTTATAAAAAATATAAACCATGTTCGGTTCATTTGGTTTAGCACAAGTGTTAAAAAATATACGTAGAAATTTCTATTTCTCTCCGGTTTTTTCCGTGGTTGTGGACCTTGTGGTAGTTTTTTATTTTTGGACGGAATTGCCCATCAGTGTGGTGGGGATTTACATTATTGTCACGTGAGGTCGGCAACACGGAAACTTGTTACGTTTTGTTCTCGCCTCTTTTCCATTCGCTTATCAGTGTTAGCTCTCGAAAGAGTCACTTTTTGTCAGTTGACGAAACTACCCCTTGAAGTCCGAATTTTTTCAAAGAAGGCAGAACTACGACCTCGTTGGCCAGGCTTTTGTTTAAAATAACTATAGGTTTAAAAAATCAATAGTTTGGGAGAAAAATAGGGTAATTTTAAATGAAGTGATTTTAAAGTTATTTTAAGATTTTATTTAAAGTTATTATAAATTTTTAAGATTTATTTTAAAATAATTTTATATTTAATATAAATTTTGACAAGTAAATTTTAAAAATATAATTTTTATAAAAAATAGATATGTATGATAAAATTTATAATATTTAAAAAATTAAAAAAATTTATGTAAAAAGTAAAAAAATTAAAAGTCTTTTAAGTTGAAAAATGAGGCGATCTAACTTTTTGAGTTTTAAACAAAAAGATAAAAAATTTAACTTTAAACTAATTTAAAGCTAATTGTTAAACAAGGGCCTAAGTACATATTTAGCAATAAAACTTATAATTTAGGCTACGATTAGGAATGGCAAAGGGATGGATTTTTTTTGGAACCTATTATCCTCCTTTGTCCCCAAATTCCTGCTTCCCTGCCTTGCCCTCGTTCCTCCCTGCTTCAAGTAAGATTTTTTTAACCTCGCCAATAATCTAATTTTGATGTCACTATTTAAAACATTTAAAAATTACAAAATAAAATATAATGCTATATTTGCTACTATGTTGTCACTATTTATACTTTGTATTTTTATTAAAATTTTCATTAATCATTTGCAACATAATTTTACACAATTTAAAACATGAAAAATGTTATAAGCATTTACAATAATTATAATGTTAAAATAAATTACCAAAAATAGAAAAATTAAAAATCACTCAAACTATTCAAAAAATAAAATTAATTAAGCCAAATTTAAAATCAATTAGAAAATTAAGAAGTTAAGATTACAAGGTTAGTAAAAGAAAAGGTTAAATTATTAGTATGTTTAATATATATTTTTATATAACTTATATGCAGGTAGAGTTTGTACCGGAAGAGGTAATACCCGCCCGCCCCGACACAAATTGTTACGAATTGGGGAAAGCCCATCCAAACATCCTTTAGAAAAAGCCGGGCCCTCACAGTTTGGATTTAAATTGTCATTCTTAGCTATAATACTAAATTATTGTACTAAATAAATTTATAAAGTAATATGACACAATTACAAGTATTAATTCAAGAGGGTCTCCTGTAAAGTTTATTTAAATTTAATACTTGTGATTATGTTATATTATTTTATTGATTAATTTGATACGATAGTTTGGTCATTAAAGCATTGGAGTGTTTCATTAAAGCATTGGAGTGTTTCGTTAAGCTATTGGTAGTAATTTTTAATTTTTTATAATTAATTTTAATTATAAAATATAAATTTTAAAAAAAATTAATAATTTTTACTACAACTTATAATTATTATTTTTTATTTCAATTACAAATTATAAATTTTATTAAATATTCAAAATTTTTACTACATATTACAATTTATAATTTATTAATTTTAATAATATCAAATAATAAATTTATTTTTCCATGAGTGAGAATACTATTTATTTTGTAACTTTCCAGCATTGGGCCGAGGAGTTGACTAACCAGGAAGCTCAAAACTAGGAAGCTTCCCAAATTACATTCACGTGATAAATTTTTATTTTATTTTTCGATTTTCCTATTACTTTTACCTAGACAAAAATGCCCTTGGACATGGTCAAATTTCTGAACCCGAAGAAATTTTGTTCGCGTTGAAAACTTGGTCTGTTGCTGTGGACCCCATCAACCTCCACGGCAGAAGTGTGCGGCAAGTTAGAGCGGAGGCCTGTCCTCTCCTTCCCCTCCTTTCTGTGTTTTATATTTTTTATTTAGTATTATTTTGGGTCCTTGAACTTGGACTGTCGTTGGTGGTGGGTGCTTTAGAGTTTATAGTTACTTTCCCTTTGAGTTTTTTGAAAATAATGAATCTATTTTAATTTTTTTATTATGATTAATTTCTTTTCTAAGATTTCTTTAACTAGAAAAACTTAGAAAGTAAAAAATTGAAAAAAGTTATAAAAAATCTAAAAAATATTTTTTTTTATTTTTGTTTCATGTTTTGAATATTATTTTTATTTTTATAATCTAAAAATTAAAATAAAGAAAAAATAATTTCTTAAAACATCTATCTATATTACAATTTAGAAATGTGTTGATGATGTAAAATTTGTTCTATATATTAATTTAAGACGTTGAGATTTTTTTAAAATAATGGTTGAGAAAGATTAGATGCAGTGAGAAGAGAGAGAAAAACTAAAAATAAAAAAAGATTAGAATGGGGTTACTTCTTTCATTTTCTTTTGAATTTTAAGTTGACTGAACTTCAACTTTAATAATTTTTTAAAATTGTAAATAAATTAATTTTTTTCTTCATTATTTTTTTACCTTTAATTATCATCTAAAATTAATACTTTAATTAAAGTACTTATAATAATATTTAAAAGTTGTGTGTAAACTATCAAGCTTGGGAGCCGTTGGGTTTTTGGGAAAAATTTTGTCAAAAAAGTGTAGGGTAGTCGATGCCGTTGGGGGATATGCCGAAATGCACACTTCACATGAAGTGCGTTTGGGATAACTTTAGTTTTTTATTTTTAGTTAAGTTTTAATGTATTTCTAAATATAAACGTATATTTTAGATTTTTTAATTTAAAAATTTTTTATTATATGATTTTAAAAAGTTAGATAAGACAAAAAAAAGTCATGTAATGGCTTTTAATTATTTTTTTTGTTTTTAATAAAGTTCTTAAAATTTAGTTAAAGCAGTTATATTTTTAAAATTCTTCTAAATCAAAAAAGTAAAAAAGAAAAAAAAAACTGAACAAAAAATAAAGGCATCAAGAAATGGCACGCCAAAAAAGGTCACTAAGTGAAGGCTCTGTTTGATTTAATGCTTTGTTTTTTTATTTCATGTGGCTTAACTTTTTGATAGATATTTTATTTTTAAAATTTCTTTTATAGACATGAATTGAACAAGTAAAAATAATAGATGAAAAAGTTCAAAAAAATTAAAATAAGTTAATAAACTCAATTTATATTTTTTGAATTTTTGTATTTAGTGATTTTTCCGTCATTGTTATAAAAGTCTTTATTTTAAAAATATTTTATGCAAAACCAACTTTAAAAAATAACAAATCTGTATTTTTTTTAAAAAAGATAAAAATAAGTACTATTCCCGTCGCTTTTCCGACGTGGCTACCCATATGGTGGGCTTCTCCAGGTGGAATCGTCTTCCACGTTACATGTGCAGATGTGCTGCTGTGCACCAATCAGTGCCCACGCAAAAAGAGAGAAAGAATGTTGGCCACTGCTAAATAGTGCTAATAAAAAAGAGAAGGAAAAAAAAGTGTATTTATATTTGTATTATAAATTAATTTTTTTAAAAATTAGAAATTATACCTTCAAAAATCTATCAATG
Organism: Heliamphora exappendiculata; assembly: GCA_034768845.1. Taxonomy (NCBI): domain Eukaryota; kingdom Viridiplantae; phylum Streptophyta; class Magnoliopsida; order Ericales; family Sarraceniaceae; genus Heliamphora; species Heliamphora exappendiculata. The sequence goes on from JAOTRH010487060.1 coordinate 5,111, forward strand.
TCAGAATTTTTATTACTCATTAGATTATTAATCATTCTTCAATGTGCCATGATTAGCAAGACCAAAAAGAGACAATATGCAGAGTAATATTTTGAAATAATATAATATGTTATTATTTAAATAGCATTTTCATTTAATAACATAACAAATATTAAAAAATATTACTTATTTTTGTTGAATAAGTAACTAAGTGTTTTCATTTGTCAACAATATTAGTACTTTCTATATAAAAAAAAAGTACTAATGTTGCGTGATATTTTGGAATCTTTTTCTCTTTTTTTTCATATAAAGAAGAAATAAATTTCAAACTTCTTTTTGGAGTCTTTTAGAAAACAACTTGCTTTTTCCAAAGAAAATATTATTGAACTTTTCACTAAAAATGAATACTAACATAAAAATTATAAATAATAACTGACCCCAATTTATGATTTTATTGATTTGTATCTTCAAAATGTTATGATTTTATTTTTTTCTATCTTAAAGAACAAGTATATCAAAAACTTTTTTTAAAAATAAAAAAGAGCATTTACAGTTTTCATATTCGTGTTCATTTTAGTGAAAAAATCGAATTTTTATATCTTTCCAATATCGTCGTATCAGAGTTGGTATAGCATTATTGGATGTACACACGTGGCATCCCCTCATTTGCCGTGCGCCGAAAGTTGATTAGGTTGGCAATTGTCATACACTTCAAGGGTATCTCATCAGTACAGCGATACTGAACAAAATTCACGCCCGATAGCAAGTTTGTGAGTAATTATTTGGTGCTCTCGTAGCACTATTACCTGACAAGATCAAGTAGTAATTTTATTTAATATAGTAGAAATAAATATTGATGATTTATTTTTATTGAATAATTATGAGATAAAAAATTATTTACATTGTACATGTAATAATTATTTATTTGTCAAGAATACCATATAATATCACATATATGGTATTTCAAAGTATCTAATAATTTTTTCAAGTTTGAGAGTTCCTTGTGAGCCATGTTTAAGATAATTATTTATTTATTTATTTTTATTGGTAATGTTTTTTAAAAAAATTTGGTCACACTTTTTACTTATTTATTATTATTATCCAAACAAATTAAAAAATATAAAAATAAGTCAAAGTAAATTAAAAAGTCAAATTTATCTTTGCTTATTTTTGTCTTTACTATTTTTGTCAAAATATGATTATTTTTTTATTTTTTTATTTTTCTTATAAAGAGTAATCAAAACGGTTAAAAAATATGACAAAAAAATGGTTTATAAAAGATAAAAATATGCTAAATTCTGAATATTTATTGGGTCCTAGAAAAGCGCCCAAGTGCTGGGCTATGTCGTTTGGGTGGGCCTGACCTTATCCATATCCATATGCAAAGGGGGGGACTACATTACATATGGATAGATGTGTATAAATAAATACAATTTATGTCAATACAAAGTTTTATATGAATTAATCTCAAAATATTGATAGTATTTAAGAAATTTCGAACTTGAAGTTTGGATGGAACAAATTTCTAAGTCCCAAGCTTTTATGTTAGAGCTTTTTTCAGTTGTGATCCATTATTTGTAGCTCTCAATTTCTTTGTCAAAATATGCTGAGTTATGGCTGTTTTCAGGATACTTTTACTATGAAGGCAACTGCTACTACCACCACCATCAACAAGCAGTCAAGAAGAAAAAAAGTAGCTTTTATTTACAGAAGGCCCAATTCCATTCTAATTTTTCTTGTATTCCGAGTTTTAATTCTATCACAATTGGAGTTTATAATTCGCTAATCGTGATTTGTACGGCTTAAACAAACTGGGCCGTCGGATTTGATATTCTTTTCTTGACTTCTATGGTAGACATATGGTGAACTTAAAGAGAAGGAGAGTTTGCTGCTGAAGGAAAGGATACATTTGAATAAGGTAAGCAACCAAAGCATCTCATTGAGCTCAATTCTATTAAATTTGCTTGATGGGGGTTTGATCCTAAAAAGTTTTAATTCTATTTTTTATTTGCCAAACAGGAGTTGGCAACCTTACTTGTAACGCTTGAGGAACAGAAATCCAGAAGTGAGAGTTTGAAGAGACTCAAGGTAACCCACTTACTCTTTTTTCTATCTATTTCCTGATCTACATCTGTTGTGTTTGCTACATCAATTTCTTTCTCTGTCTAGTGAAAATGCAACTTGGTTAAGTATATATAGAATCTTCATGAACCGAAATGACTAACTATTAAGTTAGTATTCTTACAACCTAATACAAACTTGGTGCGGTATGAACGTACTTTTTTCCCCTTTATATGAAGGGTAGGCAGATATGATGTTTTTGCTCCAATTTAAGCTTCTCACATTTTTTTTGTTGTTTTTTAGCCTCCCACAAAGTGAACATGAAAATCATTTACCATGGTAAAATGAGATCTTTAATCACAAATATAACTGGCGGTTGCGAGTTCGAACTTGCTTGCGGCAGTAGACTCGTGAACCTAATGCCGTGTGGAACGGGGCCGTTGCTTGCTTGCGCCTCGGTAGGGGAGAGTAGCTTTTGGCGAATTCACCCTTGTGGTGAGCCTCACAGACCTGGAAGTGCTTATGGTCATCCCTAAACAAGTAGTTACACTAGTTGTTCTCCTCCTACACCCATCTTTAGCTCAGCCAAAAAAAAAGAGGACTTACCCAAGAAATATTCCCACTGTGTAAAGAAAGTGTTAACCACACTCTACTTTAAGTTTTTTATTTTTATTTTATTTTTTTGTCTTTTTAAGCTTTTTATTTTTATTTTATTTTATTTTTTGTCTTTTAGCTTCTCATGGGGTAGTGTGAGTGGTTAAAAGTGAGTGTAAGCATCATTTCTCTTATTTAACTGTGAAGTATGCAATACCTGTATCTGCATAAGAATATTAATATGAGAGTAATTTCTGAAATTACAAGGAAGCTTAAAAGCTCTTATTCTTCACGTATAAAGAAAGGGAATTGAACTTGCTAAACTACCTCATTTCTGAATATTCTAGCAAAACCACGACTAATCAGTTCCATCCATTACCCACTCACCCGTCAACTTGGGAAAAAAAAATCGATTAATGTAGGCTTTTTGATAATCCATGGAGAGAGGGAGAGAGACTCAAATCCCATGGTCTAAAAGGTAATAGATTCTGACTCCTACCCAAGCCTATTAATTTGAAAGCACCCATCATACACACGTCATTTATTGATTATAATGAAAAAGATACAATTATGACTTTAAGTAGAAATTACAAATATTATTTATCGGTAGAAACTTAAAATTTCAAACAGTAAAATTTGTATTTGTTGATTTAATATCAGAAGCAACAAACAAAAAGCTATATGCACAATTGTTTTAAATTTTATTAACTTTTTGCCTAACTATAAGCTGGAAGCTGAAAAATAATTTTTTAACAAACACCCTAAATTGCCATTCCAAATTTCCAAGGATGACATGTACTTTCTTCCTGCAGCTTGATCTACATTTACAATCAGAATCGGTAAATAAGATGGCAGATGCTTCTACCCTTGACCCTGTTTCAGTCTCGCCAACATTTACAATGCACAATGATCTCGAAGCACCAAATTCGTGCAAAGTAGGAAAGGAAGTTGAGACCAGGGAAAGATGCTTCATTCTACCTGACCTAAATATGCCCCCATCCGAAGAAACAGACAATGTGTGTCTGTGAATTATTAGATTGGTCCGATATAAATAGAGTGTCCGGTGATCCTGACCTTGTGCGTGGCTGATGAGATGATGATTGTAAGTATAGCAAATTAATCGATCTTCTTCTCCCGGGGAAGAGGTCGGAGACAAAATGACTCAGAGAATATGCTTGAATTGCCAATTATTGATAGAGGCAAAAGAAGCTGAGAAGTCATGAAGATGGTTTTGAGTTTTGGGGAGGGTTAGTGTACAAAGATCCTAGGAGTTCCACAGGTACAAAATTTTGATGTTTTTGCAGGTTTCTCTCTTTCTCGAGATTCTGTGCGGGTAAATCCTTGTTATTTCATTTCCAGAATGTATGGAAAGATAAGAAAAATGTGTCTCTATTCTTTCAATGCACTCGATATCGTTGGATTGTATGAGAATCTCAGATTCAGTTTCACCCCATCACGTTCTATGTTATCCACTTATCTATTCCAATCTGTCAAACCAAAACCTATAGCTATAGTTATCTCAAGTCTTGAGACACGATTCAATAGTTTTTAATCCATTAGAGTAAAGGAGTATGAAAAATTTTGATGCAGAGAATTCCGTACGGGTTATTAAATACGTGTAAGATCTTATTTTCAGTAGACAGTCTAAAATGAGTCGAGTTAGGCTCTAAAAGATAATTTTTTTATTGTTTTGTCAAATTATTATATTTTTTGAATTTCTCTTATTTAAGTTTCTTGAAAAACTTAAAAAATTCATCACTTAACAGATTTGGTCGTACTTTATAAGTAAATAATAAACCAGAATAAGTTAATAAGTTAAATTTTTAATTTTTTTTGTCTACTTTTGCAGTTATTATTTCTCTAATAGCTATGCAGACTCAAGATGCCTTCATATTCATAGATTACATTGCCTTTTATTCCCTAGGTAAGCGCCTCTTGCAACTTGTTTCTCAAAGTCAAGAAGGGTTTTGCCTTTTTTGAGAAAATATTAATGTCTCAAGCTTACTAAGTAAACGTGGGCTTGAACCCAAACCCGAACTCGAAAAGCAACTAAAGTTGTTGCATGGTTAGTAAAAAAAATTCCATCTTTTAGTTGTTTTTTTTACTGTTTCAGTTTATTTCTGAATTCTATCATCGAAACAATGAGAAAATGTAGGTTAATTTTCCAACTCTTTTGACACCAACCAAATCATGGTCTCTTGACCTATCCTAATTAAAACTGCATTGTGTTAAACCAGTTGGCAGTTGGCGGCAACAATAAAGGACTAGTGAGGATAATTGGAGCTTTCTAAATCTTGTAATGCCGGTGTGGAAGAACTAGTGAAGCTCTGAAAGTGAAGCAGAAGAAAATTGGGTAGGAAGAGGATAGTTCAGAGAGATGGGAGTTTGGCAAAATCTTCAAAAGCCATTATATGTGGGAGCTTAGGGGTGGGGCCCATGTGGCCACTACATTAGAATTACTTTCGGGAGTCTGATCACATAATTATGTATCTGGATAGATATATTTGTGGAATAAATTATGGAGATAAAAGGAAAAAGTAAGAAAAAAAAATGCAGTAAACTAGTTAAATTTAGGTATTAGGCCTGAATTTCTTGGTAGGACGTCTTCATTCAGATCTAGACAAACTGTACCCAGAGTAAATGATAATAACTCATTGTTTTATAGACTTCATCATATTCAGGCGAAAGAATTGGGGTAATACTTTCAAAGTGACTCAACAAGAGAATCCAGGCTAACCTCAGGCGCTACACCTGTGGTTGGGTCTTTTATTTTCTCAATTACTTTCCTTTCTTTTGATACAATCGCAGCCGGGTTTGGAGAAAAGAAAGGGAAAAAATTGGTTATGCCGCAGGGGCAGCAGCATGCGCCATTCATGAGTACCAACCTCCCCCACAAACAACTCTAAACAATGCAAGTCTTCGAATTCCTGTCTTAAGGCCTCGTTTGTTTTCCAAATTATTATTATTTTTTAAAAAGATTAGATATAGTAAAATTATAGATAAGTCATGAAAGATGAATTATACAGTGAAATCAATTGGTGGAATAAATAACTTAATATGGTAAGATTGTTAACAAAACTGTAATGGGTAGGTGAGAATGCGAGATAAGAAATATTGCATATAATGAAATTATATAATACAGAAATTATTAGAATAGATAATTGAATAAGGAAATAAAATTATTTTTAACCAATGGATAAAGTAGGAAAATAGTCCAAAATGTTCTAAAATTGGTAACAAAAGTGTAATGCACAAGTGAGATCAAATATATGCATACAATGAAATTGTATAATATAGAAATAATTAGATAATTGAATAAGGAAATATAATTTTTACTAACCAATGTATAGAGTTGGAAAACAGTCCGAAATGTTCTAACAATACCACATTCTTTTTGGTATTAGTTATTCTCCTTAATCCCCTACACTAACAATATATAATAAAAAAAGTAGCTCAGTGTACGAAACTCCTACGTATGCGATATGCGAAATCCAGAGAAAAGACACATCACAAATGGTTAATAGTACGCAGTCTTACTTTACATTTGCAAAATGGTAATTTCCACGCTTCAAACCTATGACCTCTAAGTCATATGACAACAATATATAATCTGATTGAAAAAAATATAATCAACTAAACAATTGGCGTAATGTGAATATTAAAAAACTTGTGACACCCCAAAAACAAATGGGGCCAGAATATAAACAATGGACTAGTCATACCACCAAAAACATGATATGTAACAGTAAATGCGGCCATTATGTATATATTTATAAAATGAATCCTGTATTGATCCCAACATTCAAAGAGAAGGTTGATGTAGTTTTATGATATTCCATCAATACTCCTAGAATTCATATAGGAAATCAAATACCATTAGATGAACACAAAAACTTCAATAACAAATCAAATCATGGAAAGAGGCCCATTCGGATTCAAAACTAGGAAGCTCAACTACTCCGCTGCATCGCTTGGCAAACAAAAGAATCCTACCATTTTAAATTACAACTAAAACGAAATACAACAATCATGTTTTATATGGATTAAACATTTGATAAACAGTCTTCAGTCCAGCTCATCTTAATCAAAACCGGCATTGGGAGCTCAAAAGAAAAGGTAACATATCTCTGCTTCAATTCATACCGTCTGAAAATTGTAACGTCAAAAAGGTATGAACACCTTCTTAAGCTTTTAATTTACATCTTGCCAATAGATTGGATGATAACTTAGGTACCATGTTTCAGTTTTTCTTCCACAAGCTCAATACAGCGGTACAAAACTAACTCAATCGGGTTTAAGGCACACAGAGTGTCCATGACAAGTTGATCGTGATCCTTCCGGTTTTCTGCCACAATACCTGTCACCAGGGTTCGAAGAGGTAGGAGCCATTCGTTGTATGCCTTCTGTAAGTTTTTCTCGGACAGCACTCCAGTGTAGTTGGTATTCCCTGCGTCATCAGTCACCATTAGTCCAAAACACCAGTACCCCCAACACTTTTAGCAGACTCAATTCAATTTTTCCTTTCAAAAGAGTTACATATTCGCGGCAAATTCAGTTCAGGTTACACAAATACAAAACTGGGGGGTTTGAAGAGATGCTCCAACATCTTGGTCAATGATGCTCATAACTCCAGGGTTCTGAAGTTACTGCCACCAGATAATGCACATACATCGAAACTTACTCATAAGCATTTGTTTGATTTATAGTTCAATCACTGCAGCCAACATCACAATTCAATACAAGCATAAACTATTAGGAAATGGACCCAACAATATATATACTAGGCCATCCAGCACTCCCCCTCACGTGCGACTCTGTATCACACGTGAAAAGACAAACAAATTGAACTGAACAGGTGCACCAACACATATTGTGCACAATAACAAATATAACAAAAAAATACATATCACGAGACTTGAACTCAAGGCCTTATGGAACCAAAACTCTAATACCATGTTAAGTCACACATTGTCCCAAAAGCTTAAGCTATTAGGAAATTGGCCCAGCAATTTATATATCAAGTTATCCAACAGTAAGTGTTTTGTAATAAAAGTTGGTCAGATCATAAGGAAATTCGGTCTATTCAGATCAATAAATTTCATGAGTTCATCATGGATCCCAATAAAAAAATTAAGAGATGAGGTGTATTTGACCTTCTCAAGCCCGCTAATATAAATATATTGGCCCATAAGCAAAAGCCCATCATGGGAGCCCGCTTAATGCCCCAAAAAACTACATGACTGCCGCATATGCAAAATCCGAAGCAATGTATAAGAAAAACATCATCAAACTTAAAATAGCCAATTCCCTACGCAACTTCTAAAGTTGAATCTTGTCAAATAACTATATTGGAATTTGATTCCTGTTGCAATACTTTCCAACTTTCCAGGAATGTCCTTTGTATCATCAGACCAATCCTTCAACTACGCTTGGGCATCAACAGAATTTAACAGTCTTTGATAACACATTAAAATATAGTTATCAATACACAAGTAAATTGTGGCAAAATTATTGAGACAGCTACAAAGGCAAATTAGGTCTAAACTCTAAACAATAATCCAAGAAAACAAACTAAGCGAAAGAAGGCCAATAAGTACATTCTATTCTACATTACTATCCTAACTCACTGCATTGTTATTGAAAATCTTCCTGAGAATGGATTGCTATATGATGTTCCTCTTTCCTTTGTGAACAATCTCCAAAGGGTCCATTTGATTAGCGAGATAAAGACAGAAAATGTAAGAAAGAGAAAGAAATTAGACTTTTTTGGTGTTCACTTAGTATGATAATTCTAAAAAGTTTTGGAAAGAGAAATTTCTTGTACAACCCTCTTTAAGCCTTAGCTTTGGTTTTCCACAAAATATGCAGGGAAATTTATTTCCACATGAAAGTGGAGTACAGAAGTGGTTTATGTTCCTTCCACCCCCATTCTTTGTTCCATGATATGCCCATTTTCTTCCATTTCTATTATCAATAATGCTAGGATAACCCACTTAGTTTACCATATTGATATCTCAAATAACGTAGCACAATCACAAGCCTTGGATTTAAGTAGAGTTTATGCAGGACCCACTGCATAAATGTTTGTGGTTGTGCCATATTATTTGGGATACTAATTTAGTAAAAAAATTGGTCATTTTAGTGCAATTGTTCTATTATTCTTTCCTTCTCTTTGTAGTCTTTATTCTCTATAGGGTGCATGTGTGTGTGTGTGTGTGTGCGTGTGCGCGCGCGCGCGCAGAGAAGGTAAGCCACCTTTCTTGTGGAACTACAAGTGCAATTAAGATAAAACTCTCCTTCACTCTTCCTTCTTGCAACCTAGGAAATAAATTCTATCCAACCTCAGCTCCGCATATCTTGCTTATCCAACATGGCATGAATCACCGAACCTACACTCAAGAATAGTAATGCTTTGAGAAACGTCTTCTTCTGTTTATAAGGAAACTTGAAGGCTAGAATTATCTGTCTATGTGGCATATTCACCGCAGATGCTGGTCGTTTAAATCAGACCTCGTATACTATGGTTACAGGCATTAGTAGCATGCATGACTGTGGAACTTGTAGAATCAATCTAAGGATCCCTCGTGGCTTTTTTTCTGCATTTTGAATAGAAGAACCTAAATCTAACATGCTGAGCTCCACATATTCATCTATACTATTCTTAAAAAAAGAGCACGAACATTGGATTCTTGAAGTCAATCGGATTTTCTATCCCAAATTTGCCCTTATTATTCTACCAACTGGCTTTGATTTATATTACACTTGCAAGATAACTGTAAAGGTTAAAACAGTCCAAAACCAAAACAGTTTCTGACTTGCCCACTTCCCCACTAGTCTCTCCATCTCCACTTCTCACATGTGGATACCCAAGTTTCCGGACTTGAACGACGGTTGTAGAATTTGAATTTAATATTCATTATGTGGTTTCCCTCTCGCTCGCTCGCTCATTTGCATAATTTGCCAACAAATTTTTGAAATTGCAGGTAATCCCCCACTAACAGACAACAAGCCACGAAGTTGATAATTTCTATACTGGTTTCACTTTCTCATACGAGGATTTGACCGAACAATGTCGGGCTTCGTAGAACAACAAATTGGTTGGTTCGAATAAAAAAGACCAAACCCTAACTTCAGGTTCGATGACTTCGAAGCTTTCAGGTTGCACTTTTTTGTAAGGGTGTGCGCGGATCGACGCAATACGGAGTGAGTGAAAATCCTTTAACCAAACTATTTATGGCGGTATAAAGAATTTCAGCCCACCGCCAAACCACCCATTTTATAAAACCGACGGATTAGTTATTTTTTATGGGAGGTTTTGCAATGGCGAATTGGGCGGCTAAACGGTTTAAGAATTAAATAAATATTTTATTAAAATATCAATTAATCCAAGATCAAAATAGAAACTACAACAGTTTAAACAAAATATTCATATAAAAATTCAAAAAAATATTCCAACACTACATTTAAGTACTAACAAAAATAAGCATCCCACATTCATTATATAAAGTAAAAAATACCAAATAAAAGTTATAAAAGAAATAAACATAAGCCAGTGGCTCACGGAGCCACTAACTTATTGTTATAGAAAATTAAAAATCAAAAATATTTTGGGGTTAAAGAAATTAGAAAAATATTTTGGTATGAGATATTGAGACATCGTTTTCAATTTTCACTTTTATCTTTACGCCTTACGAATTAATGATTAGATTATAAGTTATGAACTACAAATTAATAATAAAACTAAAAAATAATTGAGTAATAAGTATTATATGCGGACGTATCGGTTGAATAACGAGTGGAATTGATTAAAACCGTCACCATCAACCGACCCTTGTGGTCTTCTTTTCAACTGCCCAATTTGCATTGCCCTTTACTTTTAATTTTCTTGGGTCAGTACGATGTGGGCGAGTGCGGTTGGCGGGTTGGGCGGATTTTTTAATAGCCCTACTTTTTTGCATTGCCAAATTCCAAACTGATGGGGCAGGTAGAGTTCCACTATGACAAGAGTTTTAGAGAGAAAAAGAGAGAAATGCCGAGAATTTTAGACAAAAAGATAGAGAGGTGAAATCGAAATGGCGTCCGTGCGTTGTTTCTGAGTGTATCATTAGGCGAGTACTGTTGACTCGATTTTTCGAGGCTTAGGTCCTATTTGGGATGATGCCTAAAAACCTTGGTTTTTAAGAGATTTAGTTTTTTTTTAAAAAATAATTAAATTGTTTGGGATAGTTTTTGTGGTACTTTTTTTTGCTATTTTGTTTTTTATTACAAAATGTTTAAAATGTTCTTACTTTTTGCTTCTAAATTGAAATGCTTGGAATATTGGCACGGCACTTTTTGTTTAAGAAAAGTTAAAATTTTAAATTGAAAGTAGTATAATCATTTTACTCTAAAAAAATTAAAATATTTTGGATATATATATATATAGGCTTTTTTTTTTCAAAAATTGAACGATGATTGTAGGATTTGTATTCAACATTTCTTTTGTGGTGTCTCTCGCTCTCCTATTTGCATAAGTTGATGACATAATTTTGAAATTGCAAGTGATAAGTTGAAGTTGATTTAGGCTTCACTATGGCCTCTGGTTCAAGTCCCAATTAAATCACTTTTCAGGTTGACAAAGCTATCTTGCATTTTACCAAAAAATGGTGTGCACAATCCAAGTAGTTGCGAATTGAATAATCTTTCATCTTCATTATATTGGCATCAACTCATCTCTCTTTGACCTTTCGGATAATCCATGTTCCGAATCGAACAGCAAAGTTTTTTTCGTGCAGTCGGTTTACTTCTCACCCATTCAAGGGTATGTAATATAATGTATAAAATATTATACTATTTTTGTATGACCAATTATTGATATTATTTTTTATTTCTATTAACCTTAAATGAATTTATAGTAGTGTAAATTTTGAGTTTTTATTTTTATTATTTAATTTTTTTCTTTTTACAAAAATGATTGTAAATTTTATTATATCACGATAGTGTTATTTTTATTTTTGCATAGCTCTAATTGCACACACATCGCGTATGTCCCGGCCGCTAGTGTACAATAAAAGGGATGATCGATTTTGTGGAAAAATTACGCGCCCCACCGTAAAAAAGCAAAAGTTATAAATGCAAAAGCAAGAGACAGAGTGGACAGATACAACCGAGTTCCAGACATTTAACATATCTCTTCCCATTGTTGAAGTCACTAAGCGTCATAGCTTAACCGCATGACATTTTTCTTTCGATGTTCGCGTATTTTATATGGGTAATCTTGCGTCTAAGCATAGCATTTTTTGTCGAACTTGCTCAACCCAACTAAGAAGAATCGAACCCTCTGAACGATCGATCGCACGAGATAAGGATCTGACAAATGGAGATCAATCTCCCTTTCCCTATTTCCAAATCAGATTGAGAGATTTTTATTCCAATAGAACGAGAATACGCACAAGTTGAGTTGTCTTTTGCAGTTTGAGCTAAATTTTGATTTCCTTTTTTAATCTAAAAGACTAAACCATTTTAATGGAATTGATTACACACACACACACACACAAAGATACATATATACACACCCCCTATGTATCTACTTGCTTTGTTTTTGGCCTACTATCTAGTGGTTTCCAAAATCTAATACTTAACAGTAAACTACATTTATATATATAATATGTATATTATATGGTAAACAAAATAAGGTTAATTAGGTAAAATAAATAAAATTTCTTGCAATTTTCAAGCTTTTCAACTTGGAATTAAATTTTGATTTCATTTTCTTAAAAATTTCATACTAATCAAATGTATGTAAGAAAATAAATTTTCTTTTCTTTCACTTCCCTTTCCACCATTCACTTTCTAGTATTCCCCAAAAAATATTTCATAGTCAGATAGTCTATCAATTGGCTGAATGATCTGATCTAATATAAATGACATTTTAACTTTTCACGCCATGTAAATAAATTGATTGAAAAGTCAAACACAAAACATTGTTTAGAACATGAAAGGTTGGGTAATTGTCATGAATATTGATTAGGCATAATGAAACACTACAGTCACATCCATTACAACTAGCACCTCCCTTATAGAGTATTTCAACATGAGATTTTTATACATAAAATATAAATACAACATCTCATTTAGCACAAATAACAAGTATACATGCACACGTGTGCACACGCGCACACACATATATGTATATATAATGGATGTATTTACAAGCACATACAACAAATTAATTTTGCAAATAAACATGTCCAAGGAAATATATATATATATATATATATATCAATCTCAACCAAGTGACATGCATAGACCATCTGTCTTCACTCTATTATAGGTCCAAGAATCTCCCCCCCCCCCCCAAAATAAATATATATATAATATCCTAAAATCTATAATAAAAAATGCATATCTATAATTAAAAAAATGCCAAGCAAAACAATCTTCATCTTTTTTCATCTCCTTCAGTGGTTAACCGCTTCGCCATCCAACATTTATTTGATTATTAATTTCAACTATCTATATCCATCTTCATCATAGAGGCGATTACTGTGTTTGATAACCCAATGCAAAACATAAGAATTAATGTATCAAGTGAAAATCAATTAAGTTCGTTAGATAATTAAAATTCACATTACTTCAAAGTTTTGAGCGTCTCTTAAAATGAAGGCTTAAAAGTTTCAAAAAAATTAAATAACAAATTTTTACTTAATTTTGACTGAGTTTATATCTTCTAATGCAAAAATATCAATGTAAACCATTATAACTACACCATTACCACCTCCCACCCTACTGTGCCACTGTCGTCGCAACTAGCGTCGTCATGCTGCCACCACCACCATGTTGCCCCCGCCACCACTATACTACCACCATTAGCCCTCCACCACCGCCATCACCACTACCATTTGGTCCACCCCATGCCACCAACCCTACCACGACCACATCGCCACAACTACCAACACCCATCCACCTCCACCCCACATCACAACCAATGCCACTACCACCACACTGCCATCCCTCTATTATCATTACCTAAACCACCTTCCTCCTCCACTACCATTTTCCCCATTGTTATAGCCAACACCATCATTTCACCACCATATTAGCATCACCACCTTTATACCTTCACCACCACCATTACTCTTCTTCATCTACCACCATCATCATTGTCATCATTGTCAATATCGTCATTTCACTTTCAATATCGCTGCCACTGCAATCACCCCCTCTACGTCCACCATCACAACTGTCACCATGTTACCACCATCACAACCACAACCTCACCACCACAATATGAAATTGAGGGGAAAAAAACTAAAATAATAAAATTATATTTAGCTTCTTATACATGTCAAACAAATTATTTAATTCAGCTCTTACTTTTTTATTAAACACCTAAAATATGAAGCCATCTAATGATGAGACATCACCTAAAATATGAAGCCATCTAATGATGATTAATCACACCAGTGTTGGGTTTTCAGTGTAGGTTTTGATGTATTTGTGTGGATGGTGGTGGTGTTACTGGTGTAGTACACTAGTCGAGCAAATTAGGTTTTAGGGAGTTTGTGGTGGTGGTGATGGAAGTGATTACAGCGATCACCGAGGCATGTTGGATTAAAGTTGTAGCAATCACACCTGTAAGGATAGAGGGTGCTTAATAGATAGATAGATATATATATATATATATATATATATATAGAGAGAGAGAGAGAGAGAATTCCATGGGTTAAACTTAAACATAAGGCTTCAACAATGAAGTTTAACGATGGCACACTCCATGTTGATGGCAGTTGCTCCAGTGTAACACTCCAAAATACACGAACAAATTATCTACATTACATGAACTCTTCTAATTATATAAAATACTCGTGCCCAACACTTGACACTTGAATAAAGGTATGAAATGTGTTCGACCTTTTAAATTAGACATTCACCTATAAAGCATACTTTTGTATTTCAAGTTTATTGTAGAATTATGTATAAACTTTTTGATATTACGCATGACATTCTCAATGGAATCTTGTAAACACTATTTACTTTGGATAATTAAAAAATATATTAAGGAATATGAATTTTTTACCGTATTCCAGTATCCTTGATATAAGAAATAGATGAATTCAACACATATTTGCACCCAACATCTATACTCGAGATCATGTAACATAACATATTATGCATAAGTATTAGTGAAGTGTATCAACTTATGAAGGATACATATATGATTGGATATTACCCAAAATAAGGTTAAATTGGTCAAAGAATTAGGTCATTTAATCTCATACTGATCACATCACCTGCTTAATCTCTATCAAATTTAATAACCAACTTCAAAGGGAGTCAATTTGAAAACACTCAAAAAATTTGGGGATCCCATTGGTACAGTTGAAACTATAGGGTGTTCAATGTGACTGGGGCCAACATGTAGGGGAAAATGTACTTTACCCTCAATTCTATTAGACAACTAATATGAAGTTCAAGTTCTAAAATTTATTTTCAAAAAAGGCATATTTTCAAAGTTCTACCCAATTAAAGCACAAATGCAATAAGTATAACAATTACGAGTATAATCCTGATTATTGGGTTAGTAAATCAGCAGACAAACAGAAAGAAGTGTTAGTTTCGTGGTTCACAAACTAGAATTTTCTCCGGGAGGCTTCACTTTGATTATTGGGTTAGTAAATAAGCAGACAAACAGAAAGGAGTGTTAGTTTCATGGTTCACAAACTAGATTTTTCTCCGGGAGGTTTCACTTCACCCCAATACAGCCATGTAAGTAAAACTACCAATATGCCAAAAAAAAAAGAGCAGGACATAATAATCACCATTCATGGTATTCAACAGATAAGCATCTTCATGAGCAAGGATACCGTGGCTTATAGCCACTTCTTGATCAACCATCAGAAGTAAAAAGAATATACTCACCTGTTGACTCTGTTATCAATACAAATCTGTACAAGTTGAGGGCAGAGAGAACCTGAAGAATATGATACAGCTTACGTCATCAAAATAGACAACCATTAAATAAGAAATTAGCCTTTGATCATTCCATAACAATTTAAGGTATAATAATTTGCAAATTCACCAATGAAGTGATTATTTTTATTAGAAAGCAATGTCATAGGAAATAAAAATTAACAAATCAAACCTGTCATTCATCCCTTGTTTTTTAAAATTTCCAGAACTCACCTCCCATACATATAAAAGTTTCTCATGCATGCACAAGCATGAAAAACTCCTGCGTCATGAGAATCGCAAATGGTATTTATACATAGACTTGTCATCAAGACTTCTGGAGACAAAACACGGTCTCGTCATAGAATTTCAAAAAACTTCAAAGATTACTGCAGAAACTTGGCATAGAGGAATAATTATACTATTCCACCAAATTTCCTTTGCAGCAAAATGTTTGGTTGAAGTGAATAGTTACATTTCCAGTTCTTCCAAATATTACTATTTTTTTTATGAGTGTATGATTAGTTTTAAGTGCCATAAGGGGTGCAACCTTGAACAAAACTGTAGAAACTCAAAAACATGACTTAACACTTGAGTTGAGCTGACCCAAAAAGTCAACAAAAAAAGGGAAATTCACAACAAACTACTTTACACCAAAAATAAGAAGGTATTTAAAAGTGTCATCTTCAACTTCTGTATAGCTGAATTGAACCCATCAAAAATATGTCCGTTCCTTTCTCTCCAAAGACACCACCGAATGCACAAAAGCACTATCCTCCAAGCCTTTTTCTTCATTCTCCATTTACCGCCAGAATTCCAACAATCAAGCAATAGATGAATAAAAACCGACATCACCCACTGGGTACCAAACAAATTCAAAACCACGTCACAAAGAACCCTATCCACCTCACAGTGAAGAAGCAAATGATCCATCGTCTTTTGATCTTTGCAGCACAGTCCGCATCTGTTAGCCATACTGAATCCCCTTTTGGTCGAATTATTCGTAGTAAGAATTGAATCCAAAGCCGTTATTCAAAAAAAAAAAACAACTTAGAGAGGCACCCGCCTTTCATATACTTCGCGAAGAAAAAATAGATTCCTCGAATCGCCAACAATGATGGAAGGAAAAAAAATTACCAAAGTGAACTCCATCCCATGCCTCCGTCTCAATAAGTCCACCCCACTCCTCAAAGTCATAATACCATGGAGGAGCTCAAGGAACTCGCCAATTGAATTCAACTTCCAATCTTGTACTGGCCTAGAGAAAATTGGCTCCCAAACTAGACCATTCCCCGAGATTGAAACATAATCCGCTACCAAGGCATTTTTGTTCACCTATGAAAGAGATCCAAAAAAGCCACTGAGAGGGGAACATCCTTACACCATAAGTCAAGCCAGAAAAGAATTACGCTGCCAGCTTGCCATACCCTTGCTCCCGCACATGTTTTCCAAAATCTGACATAACATAACCTTTTTTAATAGCCTTCCAAACTCCCACACCGTGAGGCTCCCTCCTCTCCCTTGAAACCCATCCACCCCTCTCACTACCATACTTACAATCTATCACCCTCCAGTGCAAACTCAACCACCACTTTCCCTACAGAGCTTCGAATACCCAAACCAGCTTCCACTGGTGGCCTAACACCTTCTTTCAACCCACCAAATGAAACTTGAAAGCTTCCTTAAAACTACCATGTAGAACGGTAACTAGTCCAATCTCCCCTCCACCAAAGCAGGAATGGAAAATAAAGACATGAAAAGAAAAGGGAGACTAGCTAAGGTACTCTTAATAAGAGTAGCCTTACCTCCCTTAGATATTAACGCTTTCAACTTGCTAGCCTCTTATCAAACAGCTCCAATACACCATCCCACACTATCATCGACTTGAAAGAGGAACCAAGAGGAAGACCGAAATATGTCATGGGGGATCCCATTCTAAACCCCATAACATTAGCAAACTCCTCCTGTATGTTAAGCACCTCTCCCACAGATACCTTCCTAATTTACATAACAAAGCAAAAGAAAGTATTTTGTAATAGACTACCCCACACGAAGAATTCATTTACATGCATATATGTATAATTGTATGAAAAGAACAAAAACCCAAATGTTTCATAGATTTGATGTAAAATTCGTGTCAGATAATATAAAGTAATAAGACTACATTAGAAAACACACTTGATTGAAAATCAATTCCAATATGCCTTGTTTTTTTTTTGTTTTTTTGATTATTTTTAAAGAGATTGCATGCAGTGAGATTATAGGTGGTATTGGCTGGTATTAATTGTACAGTGGGATAAATACATATGCATATAATTACAATTAGTTATACAGTGGGACAAAAAGATATGATAAAAGATATGATAAAAGATACGATAAATGAATAGAAATATATTGCATAGGACAAAATTATGTAGCGTATAATTATTAGAATTATTTATAATATTTTCAGTGAGCATGAGATATATAATTAAATAATGAGATATGATTGTTTTTAACCATTGCATTAAGTAAAAAAATAGTCCAAAAATTTAAATCTCCCATAATACCACATTTCATAATCCCTATGGTATTAATTATCTCCTCATTTAATACTTTACATACTTAATAACTTATCCAATGGTCTAATACGAAAAAATAGTCGACTAAACAAACAACGTAATAAAAGCAAACGAGGGGCCAGATGTTTTCCATTTTAATACAGATTTTAAGTTGGGCAAACAAAAAGGATTGGATTGCACAAAAAAATCTAATGCAATCCAATCCCGAGTTGTTGGGTAATCAAACTAGGTCATAAGATAATAAAAAGTAATCAGATTATAATAAAATGACAACTAAATTAAAAATCGTAAAAAAATAAAAGCTAAAACAACAATCACAGAAGCATATCAATACCCTGTTTTCCATCCTTTTTCTCATCCTCATTTGGGCATATTCCAATTTGGAATTTTTTGTCTTTATGGAACTTTTTTTTCAAATTTGGCTTGTATTTTTTACTTTTTAGATATCTCCAGTTACCAGAAACAGGAAATGTGAAAAAATTGGGAAAAAATGGAAAAGGTCCATAACAACAAAAATAAACTACTTTTTAGCAAAAAAATTTGAAAATAACTTATTTCTGTCTTTAGTAAGATCTTTCCATTTCTTGATAAAAAGTTCCTATAATTTCATAAAAGTTCACTAAAGACAACAACAACAAAAAAATAAAAAAAAACTTATAAGTGTTGTAGTTGGATCAAGTGGCAAGAGCCCAAACAACCCAAACTTACCCCTAGAGTTTGAATCCTGTGATCTCTATTTCCACTTACCTATTAGAAAGACAAAATAAGCGAAGCCAAATCAAAATAAGCTATCTGAATCCCACGCCTCTCTCTGTGTCAATATAACACTTTGACACGTGTGGAACAACACGTGCAATTTTACATCAAGTTGCTATGTCACTGTTTGAAAAGGAAAAAGCTGCAACAATATCCCCCAAAGTAGCGCGTATCAGGCATCGTACCGTCAAAACCTCAAGCGTGGGAGAACAAGGAATAGATAATTACATCATATGCCAATATCAAGTTCATCATCTAGAAACTAGCTTGGAAGCTTCTACACGTCAAACACACTTCTCCCCAACCAATACAATGAGAGCCACTCTGCCCCCAGGGAACAATAAAGCTTTCTCTCCAACTGCAGGTAGTCCGCATCTTCACAGACATGTTGATTTCACCAAGTCTCTCTTCAAGATAATACCCAAATTATTATGCCTTTTGTGCAATTCGAAACTTACCCGAGAAAAAATTACCCTACCTTAGGACTATTATAATTACGGCCGCCATTCACCGGAGCTTTGATTGCCTGCTCCCATGTCATCAGGTCACCAATTTCCTTGACCTTTCGGCACTAGGTTAAACTATTGGGAAAAAAAATAGGATAAATCGATGTGATCATGACATTGTAGGTGCTTGCAAGGTGATGGACGCAACTTCCCTCAGTTAGGTTGGGTGGCATGGCCCTTTGCATGGCATGGCCCTTTGCAGTAG
>JAOTRH010487071.1:0-24700 GCA_034768845.1 Heliamphora exappendiculata
TTAGGCCTAGATGTGTGAGTGTTCACGGTTGTTGAATCGGTGTTCGAAAGTGTCGATTCGAGGCCTGGAGGGTTGAAGCCGTAGCTCAAAATCATTTTTCGTCGAGGTTCGATCGACTGAGCCATGAGGTTCGGTCGATTGAAGGTTGGTTTGGGGGTTCGGTCGACCGAACCTATGGGTTCAGTCGACTGAACCGTGTGGATTTGCATTTTGTTGTTTCTAGTAGGGTGTTCGATCGACTAGGGGCTTGGGTTCAGTCGACTGAATCCCTGGGCTTTATTTTGTTGGTTTTGGGTTTGTTTCTTGGTTTTCGATTGGTGGCCTATGGTATTCGATTGATTAATTTATGGGAATTACTTGATTTAAATACCTGAGGATTTCTTTTGGGGTTTGGTCGGTTGTGTGGTGGTTTTGGGGGTCGTGTTGTGGCCTTAGGTGTGCGTTTGAGTGTTGCCCTCGTGGGTGATGTGCATGGTAGATGCGGCTTGTTGAGGCACGATTAGGTGCATGGTTTGATGTTGGGTTATGTTGGCGCAGGTGAGCGTCGTGGGTCTGTGAAGACCGTGTTGAGTGTGTTTGGGCCAGTGGTGGTCATGTGGGTTGTCCCCGTGAGTGGATGTCGATTTTGACGGGTGGTGTTGTGATGTGATTTTATATGGTTACGTCTATATTTATTACTGTTTATTTATGTACGGAATATGTAAGTGAATTACATGAAATGATATCGTTAGGTGATACCTAGTTTATGTTTTAAAACCTAGAGTTTTATATGCATGTGACGTGGTTTGTGGAACGTCATATTGATACATGGTTATATGATTTAAATCCTATTTTAGGTTTGCATATGTGCATGAGATGGATTAGATGAATCTGTGATCCAGTAGATGTAAAATCCTGGTTGATGATGCACGTGTGCGTGTGTGGGTGTGTGTGGTAGGCTGCGAAAGTTGGCGAATGAGGTAGGCTACGAAAGTTGGTGTGTGCGATATTTGATGGATTGAAATGAGATCCTGATAAGGCACGGGTGTGTGTGTGTGTGTGTGTGTGCGATATCTGACGGATTGAAATGAGATCCTGATGAGGCTTGGGTGCGGGTGCGTGTGCGATATCTGAAGGCTGAAATGAGGTCCTAAAGAGGCACGTGTTCATGCATTGCATGTATTGTATTTTGGAACAAATAAATTAATTTTCTTAAAAACTGTATTATCGACCTACGGGAGTCGAAATACTGTATTAACGGCCTATGGGAGCCGTAATACTTGAATCGTTTTCAAGGCTCTAATGAGTCGACAAATTGTTTCTATCCTCGCTTTTCCTTGTATGTGAAAATGGTTTTCAAATTGTTTTACTGGCTTGAAAGATAGTCAAAAAATGTACTTCGTTTATTGAGCATGTTTAGCTTATACTGAATATGTTGTTTAGAATTTGCTGAGCCTTGGCTCACGGTGTGGGATTTGATTTTTTTTAGGTACCGGTCACGCTAGTTGATCTGTAGGTGCTGAAGAGGTGGAAGAGTTGTAGTCTTCTTTTTTGATAGTTTTGTTACATGCATGCTATAACATGTTTTACGGGCGTTGGAGCCGTGTAATGTTTTCGTTTGGCATTTATATACAATGCATGTATGGTTTAAATTGAGAGTGTATTCTTGGGTTGGGTGTATGTTTGGGTTGTTTATGGGTGTTTCACGTGGCCCGGAGTTTGGGGCGTGACAAATTAGTATTAGAGCTCTGGGTTTGAATACCTATGAGCCGTGGGAAGAGGTTACATCACCGTGTGAGGTTGATTGCGTATACTTGACTGCATGTGTTTAGATGTTTTGATAACATGAACGTGATAGCCAGCAAGTTATACATGAACGATGTGTATATGTGAGCATGGGGGTTGAATCTTAGTAGTGATAGTCTTGCCTTTGGGCATTTGGGTTAACAAACTTGGGAGCTAAGTTAGAAACGCGTTTAGCTGATGTAATTTCTAGCATGGAATCTGAGTAGGTTATCCAGATTGACGTGTTATTCTTGTTGGTTTTCCTCGGTATATGTGGAGTTGTTTAGCATGAACCTATGTGGCTATGTGATAGCATGCTAAGTGTTTAGCGTTTATGTTCATGCCATGTGATGCATCTTACTTATTGTTTCGGTTTCATATAGACGCGATGCCGGTGAGGAGAGGGCGAGGCTGTGGTCGTGGCCGTGCTGGCCAAGGGGATATTCCTATCCTTGATGTTAGGGATGTTAATGCTCCCCAGGGACCGATGAACGCGACGGAGCTGTTGCATGTGCTGGTTGGTTCTATCCAGCAGCTGGTTGCTAGGGGTGAGCCTGTTAGGGAGAGGTTGCCTGAGGCGAGGGCTGCAGTTGCGATGCGGGACTTCAAGCGCATGGATCCGCCAACCTTTGTAGGAGATCTTGATCCTCTTATAACGACAGAGTGGTTGGAGTTGACGACTCGGATCCTGGATGCATTGCAGATTGTGGAGGATGAGTTGCGAGTTTCTTTTGCTACCTTTCAGCTGAGAGGTGATGCTCATCAGTGGTGGAGGTATGCCAGGACTACAGTGGAGGCCACGTGGGCAGCTTTTACACGAGTCTTTCTGGAGAGATATTTCCCAGCTTCGAGGAGGGACTTGTGTAGGGAGGAGTTCTATTCTCTTACCCAGGGGACCATGGAAATCATGCAGTACGAGGCCAGGTTCACGAGCTTGTCTCAATTTTCACCGAAGGTGGAGTGCATAGATGAGTTTTTTTCGATGAGGTTCGAGCGGGGCTTGAGGTCGGCGATCAAGGAGCGAGTGGCTGTGATGGGATATTATGTGTTCAGATAGCTGGTGGAGGTGGCAGCGAGGGTTGAGAATGCTTTGGCTGAGACTCGAGCTTCGAGGGAGGCCAGGACATCATAGGGCGGTATAGAGGTGCAAACTGGTGGACGCTCCAATAAGAGGCAGAAGTCCTCTGGTCCTAGCTTTTATCCATCTGGATCACAGCAATTTTCAGCACCATCACCATCTGTGGCTTCATTTGGGAGGCCAGACCAGAGGGAGTTGACCTGTTATCAATGCAGACAGCCCGGGCATCGTGCGACGGATTATCTACAGTCGAGACCATCCCAGAGTTTGGCTCTAGTACAGTCACAGGGGAGGGACCCATCAGTTTGCTATGAGTGTGGGCAGTCTGGACATGTTAGTAGGAATTGTCCCCAGATAGGCAGTGTGCCGAGTAGGGAGGACACACCAGTGGGTTCATATGCGCAGGGTCGACAGCAACCTTCCGCAGTACAGACTTCCCGGATGGCAGGTGGGAGCTCATCAGTTCAGTCAGTGTAGCAGCCGACAATGCCGAGTTATGGCGGACAGGACAGGGTGGGGTTGCCCTGAGTATATTCTCTTGCAGCTCGCGGTTCATCTAGGGCTCCAGTCGTGCCGGAGGATGCAGATATGCCTTCAGCGAGAAGAGATACTTTCTGAGTATGCAAGTTCTGAGTCAGATTCATCATTGCATCTGTTGGGGTTGGTTATGGATCCATGGGTGGTATGCTGTGTTGAGGTAGCGGTTGGTAATGATGTGAGGTTGGGAGTGTTGTAGATCCTGAGTCTTTGAGATAGTTGGCCATTGTCTAGGATGCCTAACCTTGTTTGACTATATCTTAGGAATGGTTTGGCTGACCATCTCGTATGCCGTGTCAGTTGCGATCGACGGTTTGTTGTTTTAGCTTTGAGTTGAATTTTGAGGGCAAAATTCCTTTAAGGGGTTAGAGTTGTGAGACTCTCACCTATTTTTTTTAGCATTTTCGGACGCGCGTTATGTGTTTTTGTTGCAGCATATTTTACTGCTTTTGATTTATGATCGGGCTTAGATATGCATACGGGGTAGGTTCCTGGGGCTGTGGGCCGTTGTGGCGCGAATGTCGAAAATTAAAAAAAAAAGATATTTTGAAGACCTATAAATATCTAGAGTTATATATTTTCATAAAGATATTTTCCAAAATTTTTCCAGTAAGTTTCTCGTTTTCTCTCTTACTTCTCCCTAAGTTCTCGGGGGCCTGGGGATCGGTTTTCAGTGATCCAACAGCGGATCCGTCGTTTTGGCATTGTGGGCTACGCAACCATCTGGTCAGATTTTAATTTCGGAGAAACTCAATTTTGCACGTGGTTCAAAGAATTGAGTTTTAAACTCACCGAGGTAGGATTCTAGACCCTACTGCTGTATAAGGGTGCTGTGGGTAAACATGTGTGTTTTCAACGGGTAGATTACTATAGATCTGCGTTTGTTTCAAAGTTGGTTTTCGGGATGAAAATCGGGTTTTCGTTGGTTCCAGTGGATGGAATCGGGTGTCGGGAGTTTCTTTTGAGGTCTCGGAGTTAGGCCTAGATGTGTGAGTATTCACGGTTGTTGAATCGGTGTTCGAAAGTGTTGATTCGAGGCTGGATGGTTAAACCCGTAGCTCAGAATCATTTTTTGCCGAGGTTCGATCGACTGAACCATGAGGTTCGATCGACTAAAGTCTGGTTTTGGGATTCGGTTGACCAAACCTATGGGTTCAGTCGACTGAACCGTGTGGGTTTACGTTTTGTGGTTTCCAGTAGGGTGTTCGGTCGACTGGGGGCTTGGGTTCGATCGACTGAACCCCTGGGCTGTGTTTTGGTGGTTTTGGGTTGGTTCCTTGGTTTTCGATTGGTGTCTTATGGTATTTGATTGATTAATTTATGAAAATTACTTGATTTAAATACCTGAGGATTCCTTTTTGGGTTTGGTCGATTGTGTGGTGATTTTGGGGGTCGTGTTGTGGCCTTAGGTGTGCGTTTGAGTGTTACCCTCGTGGGTGACGTGCATGGTAGATGTGGCTTGTTGGGGCACGGTTAGGTGCATGGTTTGAAGTTGGATTGTGTTGGCGCTGGTGAGCGTCGCGGGTCTGTGATGACCGTGTTGGGTGTGTTTGGGCAGTGGTGGTCGTGTGGGTTGTCCCCGTGAGTGGATGTCGATTTTGATAGGTGTGTCGTGACATGGTTTTATATGGTTACGTGCATATTTATTACTATTTATTTATGTACGGAATATGTAAGTGAATTATATGAAATGATATCGTTATGTTGTACCTGGTTTATGTTTTAAAACCTAGAGTTTTATATGCATGTGGCGTGGTTTGTGAAACGTCGTGTTGATACATGGTTATATGCTTTAAATTATGTTTTAGGTTTGCATATGTGTATGAGATGGATTAGATGAATCTTTGATCCAGTAGATGTGAAATCCTAATTGATGATGCACGTGTGCGTGTGTGGGTGTGTGTGTGGGTGTGTGTGGTAGGCTGCGAAAGTCGACGAACGAGGTAGGCTGCGAAAGTTGGTGTGTGCGATATCTGACGGATTGAAACGAGATCCTGATGAGGCACGGGTGTGTGTGTGTGTGCGATATCTGACGGATTGAAATGAGATCCTGATGAGGCACGGGTGTGGGTGTGCGTGCGATAGCTGAAGGTTGAAATGAGGTCCTGAAGAGGCACGTGTTCATGGATTGCAAGTATTGTATTTTGGGATGGATAGACCAATTTTCTTAAAAATTGTATTATCGGCCTACGGAAGTCGAAGTACTGTATTAACGGCCTACGGGAGTCGTAATACTTGAATCGGTTTTAGGGCTCTAATGAGTCGACAAATGGTTTTTATCCTCGCTTTTCCTTGCATGTGAAAATGGTTTTATAGCTCTCGTGAGTCGTGAACTAAAACGGTTTTTCAATTGTTTTACTGGCTTGAAAGATAGTCAAAAATTGCACTTCGTTTATCGAGCATGTTTAGCTTTTATTGCATGTGTTGTTTAGAATCTACTGAGCCTTGGCTCACGGTGTGGGATTTGCTTTTCTTCAGGTACCGGTCACGCTGGTTGATCTGCAAGTGCTGAAGCGGTGGAAGAGTTGTAGTATTTCTTTTTGCTAGTTTTGTTACATGTATGTTATAACATGTTTTACGGGCATTGGAGCCGTGTAATGTTGCCATTTGGCATTTGTTTACAATGCATGTATGGTTTAAATTGAGAGTGTATTCTCGGGTTGGGTGTATGTTTGGGTTGTTTATGGGTGTTTCACATGGCCTGGAGTTTGAGGCGTGACAGTTTCTTTTGAAAACCTTTTGTGATGTGACCCATTAGAGCAAGCTTGTTTAGATTGGTGAGTAGATGTTGCTGGTATAGAGAAGAAATTTTCTTGTGGGAGCATATAAACTCTATGTACGAGAAGTTGAAGGGTGATATAATTTTATTGTTTCTGGTGGAGTTGCATAGCAACCTAATGTGTGTACGTAGGATGAATAAGTATTTGGATGAGAAAAGTAGAGGTGTAAGTAAGATTATACGAATTCATGGGTGTGATTTTTGAAAATGGCCTTGAGTGAATCGAGTGTTTTGGTAGAATGTGGTTAAGATAAAATAATTAAAGTACGAAAATCGTTCTTGGTTCGATTGTGTGGCATAAAATGTGTGAAGGAATTGAGTGATAATGATAAAAGACTTTATAAATAGGACTTAATACTGTTCAGTTAAAGGATTGTAGGGTGGATGATTTATACATGAAGAAAATATGTGACGAGGTTGTGATTGAATTCATATGAGTAAGCATATATAGGGGAGTGTTTAGTCTGTGTGGTATGTTTAGCCGTAGTGACTCATTAGGTCCAAGTGGCGATATTAATCTTGATGGTCGTAAGGCTAGAGTAGTTCAACACAAAGTGGTGATGTGATTTTGAGTGAGCAGTCGTTAGTCGGTCGGGAAGTAGTATTCGATGTACGCATGAATATGATAATGAGCTGGTTTTCGGTAGAGTGACAGTCTTTCCAGACAGAAGTGGAGAATGTTTAAATCAATTTCAGTGGTGGGCTAGTTTAGAGACATATGATCGCTTGTGGAAGTCGTACTCGATGTAAGTTATATTTTGGAGCCAACATACTCTCAATGATAAACTGGGGTCATGGTACCACAAATTGAAAGTGCGAGAGTTAGATATACCCAAGACTGTCTTTAGGACTCGATACGAGCATTATAAATTCGTGGTGATGCCTTTCGGGTTAACGATTGTACCTGCTGTATTTATGGACCTGATGGATCGGGTGTTCAGAAGATTTCAAGACAAATTCATAATTGTGTTGATAAACGATATTCGATTTTATTCTTGGAGTAAAGAGGAACACAGGGAACATTTGAAGATTTTTGTAGATCATGAGAAAACACAAGTTGTACGTAAAACTTGGTAAGTATGAGTTTTAGTTGGACCGGGTGATGTTTTTAGGTCATTTTATATCTGGAGAAGAAATTCAAGTGAACCCAACAGAAGTAGAAGCAACAGCTAATGGGAAGAGGCTAATTAACGTGAAAGAGATACGAACTTTTTGGGACTAGCTGGTTATGTGACATGGTCCTTGAATGTTTGGTAGTAATCAGTTTAAAATGTTAAGTAGGATAAAACAACCGCAATAAAGAACGACTCAAGTAAATAGGACACAATTTTGGAGACCGAGAAGGCACCATGTTAGTAAATCATCCTCAACCTTCCTTATGATGAAGTACGGGGAGAAATTTTGGAGACAAAATTTGTTTAAGGGGGGTAGTTTGTAGCGGCCCTGCTCGGACCCTAGTATTAGTGATGGATAGTCTACAACACTATAGAGCACAGATGAGGTTCAAAACCCTAACTCGAATCGAAAACCCTAAGTTCAGCCTAGAAACCCCAAAAAGGTCCAAAATTCAGGCAACAAAACCTTCACACCGGGAGAGTCTTCTAACATTCTAAATAAAGTAAAATTATGAAATAATGAGTTAAAAATAAAAAATTCTCATAAATAGGGTAAAATAACCATTTTGCCCTTAGTACAACAAAAAGTCTTAAAAACTCAAATTTTGATACATGGATACCCTAAATCAAGGATTTAAGTACAATTAAGTAGCAAAAGATAAAATAACATCAAGAATGCCAAAAATACACCTTAGTGGCTGACCACCTTGGGAAGAGTGCCAAAAAGTGACTTTTTACTTTTTTTTAGCTTAAAATGATAAGAAATGTATTAAATTAAGCATTATGATGATCCAATACTTGTTGAACAAGTAATATACATAATAATATAGTTCTATACGTCAACAAAATCAAATAAATTATTATTAAAATTCATACACAATAAAATAAGTTAAAAAGTCACATATTACCAAAATAGCTTAATTTAACTTAATAGACTATATCTATTTAATCAATTATTATGGAAACTATGATAATATTTGGAAATACTATATTTATCATAAACATACTAAAATAATAGATCTCAGTAGAAAAATACACCAAAAATATACATCAAATTAACTTTTAATGCATTTTCTTGCACAAAGGGGCACGAAAACTAAGAAAAATTCCTTAATTGATGGGGGATCAGATTTTTGTCCCCCCAAACTGACCCTAGCTGCATTTTAGCTTCCCCAAATCAGATTTTGTCCCCTCAAAGCTTGAACTAAATTAAATGAGCCATGTGAAAAAATGAAAAAAAGTACAAAACAATTAATTATCTTGTTCCCTAGCCTTCTTCTATATAAACCAAGCCAAACACCACTCTCTCCCCTTCATATTTTCGTCCATATAGAGAGAGGAAACCAGATTTGAGTGTTCTTGAGGTGCTCCACATGGTTGAGAGAGAAAGGAGGGAGAAGAAAAGAAGAAAGGAAAAAAGGAAGCAGAAATTAAGGAGATGAGTTTTTCTAAAGCAAAGTTCTTCCATGCCACCATCCTTGAGCCCTCTAAACAAGTAAGTAAAACCTCTAAACTTTGTGTCTAAGATCCCTCAAAATATCCCCCAACACATCACTTTAAGCACTCTAAAAATTGAGAACCAAAATCAAACCGAAAAGGCGTCGTAGTTAGAAATTAGGAGCTATTATGTTTATGAATGATATGAGATGTTGTTGTGTGTTGTTATCTCTAAGTTTGATGACCTCTAAGTGTGCTGAAACCTTGATATTAAAGTCTAAAACACAAGCATGCAAAGAAATAGAATAAAAATTTGACATGACATAAGTAGAAGACTTGAACCCTAAGAGACTTAATTTTTGAGAACTTTGATGTTTCTTCCCTGAGATTTGAAATGCCATAAAAAATTGATCTAAGCATTTTCTATATGTCCAAATTTAGCTTTTTGTGTTATCATTTATCCAAAGTTGGTTTCAACTCATTTGCATTACTAGAACTCAAGATATTGCAATTTTACCAAAGTGTATTATTTTTCGATTAGTCAACACTACCGACTTGGAAACCCTATTTACAATGAGATCCAAACTTTGGTCAAAACATGACAGTTGTAGATAATATGTATATTTATCTACCCACCAAACATGAAAACAAAATATTGAGTTTTGATAGGTAAAACCCCCTTTGAAAGTCTCTGGTGAGTTTCAGCCCCCAGGTAACATTCTATTACATATTTTTAATAGCTCAAACCCTCTATTTTTAGTGGCTTATTCAAAAAGTGGTCTACATGAATATTGTAGCTAACATATTGAAGTATTTTCTTTTCAAACATCAGACCTTAAAGTCTCAAGATAATATCCCAAAAATGTTTTAAATCTTATGTCCAAAATTGGCTTTGCTGAGTTTTAGCGGCTGACAGAACCTACTTTTTAAAATGGCCAAAAAATCTAACTTGTTTCAAACAACTACCCTTATATCTAAACAAGAAACTTGTAGGGGACATGTTAAACTAAAACATACTAAACAATTGGTGGTTTGGGACTTGAAATGATACCCCAATTCTGAGACCAAAAGAAGCATAAGTTTGGTAAAATATTGAGAAAAGTGCTGTTTGCTTAAGATGAATTGTTCACCCATTTGCCTTAGGATTTGACCTTAGTGTTAAACATGATAGTTGTAGAAAATATTTTTATCTAAATGGTGTATAAAAATTATAACTTGATTTCAAGTCTAGATACCCCAAAACCTTGTCGACCATTTTAATTTAATACTTGATTTTTGGCCTTAAAAGTTGCTAAGTGTAAGTGTGAGTACCTTGTTGTGAGACCCGAGTTCTATATGATTATTGGTTTGAATTAGTTGAATTGTGTTTCTAAGTGAATGAATGCTGATTTAGAATTTATGCAATCATGTTGAATCATATCTTGAGAATTGTAACTTGTATTGAGAATTGTAACTTGTATTTCACATACTTGTACCTTATGCTTTGCACGTTATACTATGTATCTTGCCATGCTAGTTGATGTCATGCTATAGATGGTTGTATTTGAGATCCATACCAAATATTATTGACATTTTCACTTGCATCTTGGCATATTGGAGTCCATCTGTGCAAATCATTTTTGGAATGGGCTGTATTGAGATTGTCATTCTTGATTCTAAGTCTAAGGCGTCCCTAGTTGCCATTTTTGAAAATATTTTGACATAAATTCCCCTTGTGCACCCTGGGTGTGTCCCTGGTGTTACAAAATTGATTTATACACCTTGGGCATGTTCCCGGTGTTCAAAATGGTTTACGGATATTGTTGGGCACCATAGGTTCGTTGCTAGCATTCTTATTTCGATAGCTTGGATTTTTTGGTTGAATCACGAGTCTTAAGGTGGGACAGATTGCTTGGGATGAATTCCCCTTGTGCACCCTAAGCGTGCCATCAGAGTTACAAAATTGGTTTACACACCCAGGGCGTGTCCCTGGTGTTTTAAATGGTTTATTGAATATTGTTGGCCTGGAATATGGTACGGACCCCACGCCGTTGCCATTGAGTAAAACAGCTATGGCATGACGCCAGGCGATGTGGTTACTATTCGCAACAAGGCGCGATAATGGCTTTGGTGATCAAATACCCGTGAAAGTTTACTATGGTGATTTTCGGTGTGGAATCCCTGTTATAATCTGGGTGCATGTTTGGTTGGGCATCTGCATTTCATGTACGACAACTCATATGCACATGTTTGTTGATTTATCTACTATCCTGTCATAAATTTGTTTATCTCCTTGACTATAAACTGTACTAGGGTTATTTGGTATGTGTTATGGTGAATTTTGTGTCGTCAGATTAGTTAGAAGGTTATAGAATTTTTGCTTCTGGGCCTTGGCTCATGGCATTCGTGCCACAAGTGAGGAGGAGTTCTTGGAAAAAGTCATCCCAGAGGGAGAAGAAGGGTTTGAAGAACAGGGTGAGTTCTAAGAGCACATGGATCCCGCTGATACATTCTGAAGAGTCAAGATCTCTGCTTTTGTTCTTATATTCTATTTTTCCCATGCTTAGTGTAATTTTTGAAATTTCTTGGTAAAACTGTAATACTTATCTAACTTTGAATGGTTTAGAACTTCTTTATGATGCAATAACTAATGTATGTAAATATGAATGAATGCCTAAAATATTTCTTTATTTATATTTATGTTTGGCCCGACGTGCCTGGAGGACGGGCCGTCACAAACTGCTTTCATTTTCTATATCTAAACAGCTATCTTAGGACGCTGATCTTTGAATAAAGTGATTTCATGCCTAAAAAGAAGAAATCATCTCTTAAAATCCTGCATGCTAAAATGAGTAAGGATTGTATCGATATAAGCTTGTGATAAGCCTAACATCCTTTGCTTCCAATCTCACATAAGCTTGATCCTGAGAATGTAGATGGCTTTTGCTAAGTCTTTCATATCAAACTGGGCGGATAACCATACCTTCACCCAAGATAACACCCTAACATCATTTTCGATGAGCAAAATATTATCCACGTAAAGTACTAAAAACACCCCTACGCTTTTATCACGCTTCTTGTACGCACAAGATTCGTTAGGAATTTGATCAAAATTATAAGACTTAATAGCCTAATCAAACCAAGTATTCAAAGACCTATATGCTTGCTTAAGTCCATAAATAGACCTATTAAGCTTGTACAATATATGCTATTGGCCCTTCGCTATAAACCCGTCTGGTTGTACCATATAGATATATTTGTTAGTACTTTTGTTAGAAGAAGCAACCTTGATAATCATTTGTCAAATTTTGTAATCAAAATAAGCTACAATAGAAAAGAGAATCCAGATAGACTTAAGTATGGCTACCGACAAAAAGATCTCCTCATAATCGATCCTTTCTTTTGGAGAAAACTCTTTTGCAACAAGCTTAACTTTTAAGGTTTCCACCTTTTCGTCTGCTCATTTATTTTTTTATAGATTCGCTTCCATTTGATTAGTTTTATCCCTTTGGGTGGTTCTATAAATTTTCAAACCTGATTAGAATACATAGACTCCGTCTCTGAATTCATAACCCTTTGTCAAAGATCTACATCTTTATCTTGGAGTGCTTCATTGTAGTTATAGAGTTCGGTATCCAGTTCTGTCGAGATCCCATCAAAAAACTCTCCCAAGAACATATATTGATTGGGTTGACGAACAACCCTCCTACTACGATGAGGTACTACCTACGTTTGTCTATGTGATGTCCTGGTTTTTGGGCACGTTAATACATGTATATAGGTACAATAAGGGTTGTGCTAATGCTTCATTCATAGATATTCATTAACTATTACATTCATTAGCATCGAATTTTCTCGGTAAGTTCGTAAAAGATCGGTATTACAGTCATCCATTACATGGTTACAAAAGACAAGACAAGGAATATCTTGTGGCATAAAAAAAAAATTTGACAAGAGATGCATTCCATGTCTATTAAGCCTCCCCTAGGTCACCGTGTTCCTGATGCTCAACATGTTCAGTAAACTCTTCTTCGTAAGGTAGCTCTTCCTTTTCACCTATGGCATTAACGCCGTGTGCCGGAGGCCAGAAGAAAAACTCTAAAGCCTACTAATCTAACTCAAGTTACAAATTCACCAAACGCATTCCATAAAAACACTATTGCATTTATATAACAAATCGAGAGAGAATTTAAAAGTAAATTAAGCCAAATCATACAAGCATGGTGTATAGGCAAAGTATAATGTATGTCAATATGAAAAAGATATAGTGTTAGAAAATGATATGCAATTACCTAACCCGACCATAGACCACAAACCAATCAACCAACGGAATTCCATGCCGGGAATTCAAATGTAGACTTCATTAGATAAATTAAACACTAAAGTCATCAACCGAGCCTCGTTGTGAATAATAACCATGTCATCGGGCTTCATGCCACAGTTATTTTATTCAATCATAACGGTGTGGGGTGGGGTGCTAACTCTGGGCTATATCCAGGTGCTCCCACTTTAAGATTTATGATGTATTCGCCATTGTCAATCCAAAGTCTAAGGTACATATATTAAGAAAAGGCTAGAGACGAGCCCATGGTTTCCACAAGGGGTTTCAACCCAAAAACATAATCAGTATCCATACACAGAGAATGCACTCATGGTGTTCACGGGGAATATATCCCAAAACAATTTCACAAGCTGGCACACCAGCTAGTGACGCCCTGGACTAAGAAACAACGGGTGACTAACTCCAAAGACACTGCCAATAACCATGATAAAGGTACTGACCAAAAGTACAAGATATGACCCCCAAGATTCCATGGGTACAAGTGTAACAATGCTCATGGTACAATCGTTCATAGCATAAGGTACAACTACTCAAAACATAAAGTACAACTACTCATAGCATGTTTTCCATCATATATCAAGAATTTATTCTTATTGTAATGAGCATTCTATCATGTCATGCCATAGTTCACATAAATTCTAGCACAATAAATTATACTAATTAAGTATTCAACTCTAATTTAACCAAGGCATGAAGGATCTGTTCATAGATATCACTTAGCACCTCACTTTAAAATTTCAGCCATTAAATTGTAATTTCTAGAAAACATTTGGGGCATCTAGACTTTGAATTTAGTTCTGGTTTTTTGTCACAATATAGTTTAAAATATCCTTAACAAATCTTATGAAGAACACTTAAGTTAAAGCTCATAAATTCTAGGTGATATGGCCTTCACAAAACAACGTGCTACAATAGCTCTTTGTAAATTGCTGCGAACAAGGCTAACAAAGGTCAACATGTTTGGGGTATCTAGACAGCTTCATTTGATCTAATTTTTGGATTTATTTTAATTTAAAATGTCCTCTAAAAATTTTATGAAGGATGCTCAGTAAGGTTCGTAAGAAAATATTTAGGATATTACTCTCGTAAGAAAGTGTGTCAGGTCAGCATTTTCTAAACTCAATAAGGGTGATCTTCAGCAGCAAGAATATAAAGTTTAAAAATAGTTTGGAGGATCAAACAGAGGCTAAAAGACCTGATTTTTATATAAAATTTATATTAATATGTACCTAACATTTCTCATAAAGAATACTTTTTGAATAGGTCATTAGAAATATGAGTTTTAGGCTTTACAAAAATGTTGGACAATAATTAAATCATTAAATAATGATAGCAGTTTGCAGAGGGCTTTTGACCAATGAAATGTCAACAAAAGGGCTCATTTTCTATGGGTAATAGATAAATATGCTATCTACAACTTTCGTAATGGGACCAAAGCTTAGTTCACAATTTAAAATAAGATTTTGACCTCTACAACAGATGCTGGTATGAAAATGACACGTTTTGGTAGAAATTTTGTATCTTGAGTTTTATAATTTCAAAATAGTTCAAACTAATTTTAGATGAAAGATAACTCAAAAATCTAAATCTTGACATAACATGCATCCTTAGGTGATTGTTCTATATTTAGTTATGATTTTCAAACTTGGGTCTAATGAGCAGAATATTTTTAAAACTCAAAACTACTTGCTTCTTTACCTTGTAACCCTTTGAATGTATGGATATGCTTATTTTCTTTGCATGTATGATATGAAGACTTGAAAATTAAAACTCTAGTATCTAAAAATGTAAGTATTACCATGGATCTCAATAAAATCTACATACACAAGAATAAACACATAAGAGAGTATCAAACAGTCCCAAAAATTGATTTTTACCACCTTTGTTGGTTTGATTTGGTTCTTGATCTTGATTTTAATTTGAGAATGGTGAGAGAGAGATTTGAGAAGAGTGAAAGAAGAGGGATATCAGAGTTTTCGTACCTTGTGGAGTTACTTCTTGGTGGTTAAAATCAAGGACTTAGCTTTATTGCCCCGAGATCCCTCCTACTTCTTCTTACTCCTCCTTCCCAACACTTAGAGAATTATTGGAGTAAAATTCTGGTGAGCCTCACTTTCTCTCTTTATGTGCCAAAAATGGTGGGAGAGGGGTAATTTTTATAGAGCCTTATGGTGGTGGTGGTGATGATGGTGGTGGAAGAGTGGAAGAGATGTGTAAGGCATGCACAATGCTTGATTGGTTGGAATAAGAGATGGCATGTGGTGGTGCAAGAAAGGATGAAAAAGGGGGAGGGAATATTTGGCCAAGGTGGGGTGTCTCCCAAGCAATGCAGATTTTGTTATTTTATTGCATTATTTTAAGATTTTAATGATATATTTATACTGTATTGTCTAAGAAAAGCCTCAAAAATTAACTTGATGTATGTCTTTTTATATCTTTTTTACTATAGAAAGGAATTATTTTAGTAACTTTATGATTAGTTTATTATTTTGTAATTTGTTATTAATTTGGCATCATTTAACTAATTATGTATTGACACATAAGTTAAATTAAGCTCTTTTTTTAAGATGTGTCAATTTGGTTTTATTTGGTGTGTAAGGGTTCTAAAATGATTTCTTTTGCTTTTGTAGACATATAAATTTATATTAGTATCATCATTATTTGTTTATACATTTTTTGGTTATAAAGATACTTGATTTGTACACTTTTTTTTTAATTTTGAGCAAAAAAATGCAGAAAGAAGCTATTTGGCACATTTTCCTAGGTGTAACTAGTCATAGAGGGGTATTTTACTCATTTTTCTTGTTATTTTGTCATTTGCCTTTTGTTTTCATTTAAATCTTGGATTATGGTTGTCCATGTGTCAAAATTCTAAATTTTAAAGACTTTCTTGTATCTTGAGGGTAAAATGGTAATTTTACACTTTTTATGAGACTTTCTAATTTTAATTTAATATTCTAGGATAATTTAATAATTTCTAAGGTTTTAAAATTTCATTCCTTGCATTAGGGTTTTTGTCTCTCGAATTTTAGATTCTTTGGGTTTTGATCATATTAGAGTTTTTAATCTTATTATAACCTAAGACCTTATTGATTTACTGTCATTGATCCTATGGTTTGAAAACAGGTCCTTATAGTGTACTAGCAGTGACAGTTGTGCTGATTCTAAACCATGTGCTCCATCTTTTACATGCTGCTCTGGTTGTGAAATCGGTATGTCAATGGTAGCACCTTGATCTGGTTCAGGATCTGCACGTGTTCCGATAATCCTCCCACTACGACGAGGTAGTGAAATATTAATGACACTTTTCCTTGGCGCTTCTCCTATACTACTGGTATTTTCTCTTAGCACTTCTAGAACATTTATACTCTTAGACTTGTGGTCCATTATATAATTTTTTTTCAAGAATCGGGTATTAGTACTAACAATAATCTTCTGATCTTTAGAATTATAAAATAAATCACCCTTCTCTCCCTTAGGATATCCAACAAAGAAACATACTTATATTCTCGGTTCCAACTTATCCATCTTCCCATTCAGCATGTGTGCTGAACACCCTCAAATCTGAATATGTCTTAAACTAGGCTGCGCTCTGTCCATAATTCTATGAGAGTAGTAGGTACTGACTTAGAATGTACCTAGTTCAGAATGTAAGTTTCTCTCTCTAAGGCAAATTCCAAAACAAATCGGATAACTCTAAATAACTCATAAGAGATCTTACCATTACCATAAGAGTCTTATTCCTACTTTCTGCTACACCATTCTACTGTGGAGTAGAATGGCCCCTCTACTAACAAGTAGTCCTTAAACTCTCCAAAAAAAAATTTACCACCACGGTTAAACCGTAGTGTCTTAATACATTTTCCCATACGCTTCTCCGTTTCTTCTTTAAATACTTTGAATTTCTCAATACATTTAAACATATGATGCATCAACTAATTATACTCGTACTTTAAGTAACTAGCAATAAAAGTGACGAAATACTCAAAACTCCTTCTAGCCTGAATAGTCATAGGTCCACATACATCAGAGTGAACCAATTCCAACGATTCTTTAGCTCTATAGCTTTTAACAAAAAATAGCCTTTTGGCCATTTTATCCTCCAAGTATGATTTACAGACTGGAAGTACCTCCATTTCTAATGAACTCAATGGTACATCTTCAACCAGTATATTTATCATTTTTAGATTAATATGACCTAGGCATAAGTGCTAAAGATATGTTTGCACATGTATCTCCCTTTTTTTGAACCTTTTTTTCTTCTTATCTTTCGGCTTAGAGAAAGAATCCTTTTTAGCAACAAAGACACTACCTTGCTTCCAAAATACACCCTAAGTTGCTTGAAGTTCTTTAAGTAGTTCTACTATGGAAAAACTAAGTTTGTTTATATTACAATTTAGACAGAACTGCTTAAAGCTATCAAGCAGCGACTGGAGTATCATATCGACCTGGATTTCCTCGTCAATCTCAGCTCCAAGGATAATTAGTTCATTTAGAAGATTAATCATCTTTAGGACATGATCCCTAACTAGGGTACCTTGATCAGCCATGTCACACCCCAAACACCAGAGTCACACAAAAGCCCACCCAAACATCGTTTGAGAAAATAAGATTTGCAATTGGAAAATCATCAACTCAAAAATATACATCATTTGGATAAAAATTCCCACAACTCAACTCTCATAAACAGGAAACATGCGTTCTCATATATGAATAAATATATCGCCTCAAGGCGTTCAAAATTAGCCTTAAAAAACAGGCACTAATGTAAAAGTATATGTCCAAAATAGGGAAACAACTAGTCTTTCACTATCGCAGGAATCTAGGTCAACTCGACATGTTTACCTGAAATTGTTTTTACAGCAAAATCCCACACCGTGAGCCGAAGCCCAATAGAAAAATAGACGGTAAAGTTGTAAAGCAGGCTATGCTATCACACATACACGGGCTCAACCACAAGAGCCAAAAAGGGGTTTTTCTCTCAAAAATCATAAGTTTTCCGTCAGACTAATACGAGTCTCAAAAAGGTTTTATCTCATAAAACCACACATTCTTCATCCTTCAAACTATGCATATCATCATAATAGATATCATGCCACAGTTAAAGGAAAGTTGTAAACAAATAGAATGCTCCACTCAGGCCACTCAGCCGAGGAGAAAGATAAAATATAATCCTATGTACCGACTTTGCCACACAGACAAAGGTAACAACTATAGAATTTTGTCCATTATCCTAGTCCTGAACCACTTAAGGCCTGCTAGATAATGATAAGTTCTATATGGAGCTACAACAATAAAGCCACTCACGGGGCAACATACTTCTTTACGGATTTCCACGGCTATTGGACGAAGCTAACCAAACCACGTTTATGGGGATTAACCCAAGGGACCATAGCGAACCCACTCTGCACATGTTTTTGGATTTCCACCAAGGAGCAATAGAAGCCCAACTCAAAACCACACATTGTCACGGTACATCTATGGAAACATTTAAAAATCCAACCATAGCTCAACTTTGAAAACCCGTAAAACAGTTTATACAACACATGTATTAAAAAGATCCAATCCATCAACATGGAGATCTAAACCATTTCCACAAAATGTTAAAAAGCTGAGACTCTACCCCAATGGTAGCTGCAAACCTCCAACATCATATTTTTCATAAAATACACCAGCACCTCATTTTTAAATCTCCTTTTGAAAACTACGGATATACACACATCTGAAACATGTATAAACCAAGAAAAGGCGTAAAACTCACTTTTACCCCAAAACTAAGGTTTAAAACATGAAAATCACATTGAATGTATTTCTACCCGGTGAAAACAAGTATAATTACATACTGTACCCTTTAACAACAGTAGGGTCTAGAATCCTATCTTAAAAAGCTAAAAGCTCGACGCTTCAAAATCCAACCTCGTCGGAACGAGAATCCATCCGGATGGATACAAAGCTCACACCGCCGACAGCAAGGATCTGCTATCGATCCACCAAAAACAAAGCCCCTAGCCCCCCAAAAGCTAGAGAGAAGGTAGAGAAACGAAGAGGGAGAGAAGATATGCTTTGAAAAGATATTTTTGGACCAAAAAAGATATTTTGTAGCCTTTATAGATATTCGCGCCTGGCCCCACCGCTCAAGAAGACTTCTTGCCGACATAGGCCTTGCCACACCACGACTCGAGCACCCAAGCACCGCTCGAGCGAGATCCCTACCACTCGAGCGGTTGTCACTGGGAGAGAAAACTAAAAAAGATAGCCAAGCCAAACCATCCGCATGCATAACATGTATAACATCTATACAAAATATGCTGTTCTACAACTTGAAACATAAACCATACACCAAGAGATACATATATAGAAAGAAACATATCAACATATATATAATATCTCAAAAGAGACGGGTCTGGGTCTCACAACTCTCCCCCCTTAAGGAATTTTTGCCCCTAAAATTCGTAATAAGGTCATGAGGTAAACAGGTCTGGGTATCTAGCATGCATCACAGAGTTGAGTTCCCAAATCGCTTCTTCAACCTCGTAATGAAGCCATAGGACTTTGACAAAAGCAATTGTTCTGCCTCGCAACACCTGCTCCTTTGTATCAAGAATCCTCACTAAACGTTTCCCATAAGTGGGCATCCTCATCAGCCTGCAGCTCAGCCCAATCTAACACATGAGAAGGATCAGGCTCATACTTCTGAAGCATAGAAATGTAGAACACGTTATGCATAGATGCTAACTAAGGTGGTAAAACCAAACGATAAGTAACCTCTCCAACTCTGTCAAGGATCTCGAAAGGTCTAATAAAACGCGGTGATAGCTTTCTACTACGACCAAACCTAATCAAACCTCTGCATGGTGAGACCTTCAGAAACACGTGATCTCCCACTGCAAACTCCAAAGGTCATCTCCTCTGATCTGCATAACTCTTCTGGCGGCTCTATGCCGTCAAAAGGCGTTGGCGTATCACTACGATCTTCTCCGTCGTCTCTCACACTATGTCAGGTCCTAAGACTGTGATCTCTCCCACATCTGTCCAACACACGAGAGATTTACACGGTCTACCATACAAAGCCTCATACGGTGCCATCCCAATATAGGATTGATAACTGTTGTTGTATGCAAACTTTACCAATGGTAGATGATCCTCCCAAGAACCTCTGAAGTCTAGAACACAAGCCCTCAGCATATCCTCTAGAATCTGTATAATCCTCTCCGACTGACCATCTATCTGGGGGTGAAATACAGTACTGAACATCAAATTTG
This sequence comes from Heliamphora exappendiculata, assembly GCA_034768845.1. NCBI lineage: Eukaryota > Viridiplantae > Streptophyta > Magnoliopsida > Ericales > Sarraceniaceae > Heliamphora > Heliamphora exappendiculata. The sequence continues at coordinate 20,294 of JAOTRH010487071.1, forward strand.
TCCCCAAAGCCTCCTGAAGACTGCCAAAAGCACGATGTGAAGCGCGGGTCTCGGTCAGAAACAATAGACACTGGCACTCCATGCAACCAGACTATCTCTCCGACATACAACTGACTCAGTCTCTCCACTGAATTCTTCTCGCAGATGGGGAGAAAGTGTGTAGACTTCGTTAACCTATCAACCATAACACACACGGCGTTGTGTCCCCTAGGTGATCGAGGAAGCCCTCACACAAAGTCCATCGTGACGTTCTCCCACTTCCACTCTGATATCGATAATGGTTGTAACAAGCCCGCTGGCCTCTGGGGTTCCGTCTTCTCCTTCTGGCAGGTAAGGCACTGAGAAATAAACTGGGTTACATCTCTCTTCATTCTCGTCTAACAGAACTAATGACATAAGTCATGGTACATCATCGAGCCTCCTGGATGCACGGCAAGGCGAGAATGATGGCACTTACGTAATAGATCAGCTCGGCATGACTCTGGCACAAACAACCTCCCCGCTAATCTCAGACTTAGATCTGAACCCACAATTAATCCTACTGTATCCTCTCTACTAGCAACGCAGTCTCGGATCATCTGAGTCTCCTGGTTCGTCAGCTGGAGCTGCAGCACACGCGCTACCAACACTGGTCAAGTAACTACTAAAAATAAGGTGGCACCCATCACTGTCTCCCTCAGACACAGATCAAACTCTCCAACCTCTCAAAGCAGGTTCCACTCACGTATAGCCACAGAAATTAACGACCCATGAGACCTCCTACTGAGAGCGTCGATCACAATGTTGGCCTTCCCTGGATGGTACTGCAAGTCAAAATCATAATCTTCCAACAAATCCATCCATCGTCGTTGGTACAAGTTCAGGTCCTTCTGCAAAAACAAGTATTTTAAGCTCTTATGATCAGAGAAAACCTCAAAATGCTCACCATAATGATAGTAACGCCATGTCTTCAAGGAAAAGACCACGGCTACCAACTCCAAATCGTGTGTCGGGTAGTTCTTCTTGTGCGTCTTCAACTGCCAAGAACCATAGGCTACACCCTCTCCTTCCTGCATCAGAACACAGCCTAAATCATCGTGTGATGCATCACAGTACACTGTATACCCCAAGCCTCGCTCTGGAATAACCAACACATGTGCGCTAGTCAACCTTGTCTTCAGCTCTTGGAATGCCGATTCGCAGGACTCACTCCAAACAAACACAACTCCCTTCCGTGTCAGACGCGTCATCGGTGTAGCGAGTCTCGCAAAATCCCTCACGAACCACCGATAGTACCCTGCTAAACCCAGAAAACTACGAATCTCAAAGACGCTCTTCGATCGCTCCCAACCTGTCACGGCATCTGTCTTCAACGAATCCACTAATACCCCGTCTAATGACACGACGTGTCCAAGAAACCCCACCTTAGACATCTAGAACTCGCACTTGTCGAACTTCGCATACAAGTGATGCTCTCTCAAGGTCTGTAGCACGATCCGCAGGTGATCCTCATGTGCCTCTCTAGTGAGTGAATATATCAGAATATCATCCACAAACACTACTTCAAAACTGTCTAGGTAAGGATGGAAGATCTGATTCATCGAACTCATGAATGTGGAAGGTGCGTTTGTCAGACCGAATGACATGACCAGAAACTCGTAGTGACCATAGCGAGTTCGGAAGGTGGTATTCACTATGTCTGTTAGGAATGTATACTGAAAAGTTTTGCTTTTTTTATTTTTTTTTTCTTGATCCTTGGCACATTATTGAGAAACATTTGAGATATTTTTGCATTCGTGGTTTAATATTTGTATTTGTGATGAATAAATGCATAGTTCGTATATTTTATACAGTATTTGACTTGGTGCATACTGCACGGAAGATCGGGTCATAGGTTCTGACAGATTATACAGGTAGGCTTACAATCGCAACGGACCCAGACATTCTATTGGTAGGATTGTAGCACATCGTTATAGTAGCTAGTCTTGGCTAGGTCGAGCGGGTCGAATTCAGGTTTTGGAAATTCAATGTTCGAGCTCGATGTGTTAATACACTTGGAGTATATTGAGCGGGATCAACAAGATGATCAATTCTATACTGATTATATGAATTGATCCACATCCCATATTATCATGTATTGCATGAACTCTTAATCCCGAAGTGATTGATTACTTGTGTTCAGATAGTGTACAGTACTTTGAGTCATTAATGGTTGAGATTTTCTCCATGAGATCAATAATTTCGATGAGTTGGGTACTGGCGTTATTTGTCCGTTGATCGATAATCAGCTAATGGAAACCACGTTCGACTTAGGTTGAGGAGTTCCCCCTCGTGTGCTTTGCTTATAGGTTTGATTATGCTAAATCTGTACAGTGGATCTTTGGATCCGGCATATCAAAAGGTTAAGCGGAACGGTTGCGAGGAGAAGAGGATAATTAAATCGGCTTGTCAGTAACCTAATTTATTTATCAGAAATCCATATCTTAAACGTGGGGAGAATTTAGTGCATTTGATAATTGAAAACTCAAGACATAATTTGAGTGAAGGCTGGAAGTTCAGTCAGGACCTTTAGTGGAATAAGTTTTGGTTCGTGCGAGAAAGGATCTAACTCGAGGAAAGAGTTAATGATATCCAGTTTTCTCGTACGGTTAGCCTGAGTCCTATACTTTCTCGTGATCCCTCACGTAGCCCATTATACGCATGGATATTTACTTGTCGGTTTCGGTAATTATTTAATTTAATTTGAATGTCGATTTTGTTGCCGGGAACATTCGGGGATTAAATTAAATAATGGAGGGCGGTATTGAAATTTGGCACACTTAGGGATCACTCCCTAGGTGGCTGGCCCTAATAGGGGTATAAGGATGTTTTATGGAAAATATATATCTTCTCTTTGATTTTAGGAAAGAGATATATAGTTTCTATGGATAACTCAAGTGATATATTTAATATATATCACAAGGAGAAAAATAGGGAACCGAATCCCAAGCCCTAGCCACCGCCCCCTTCTCTCTCCCATTGTGTATTCCTTTGGTTTTGAGAGAGAGGTGTGAGATAGTAACCAAGAAAGAGAAAAACACGAAGATCTGGATTGATGCCCACTCACCGGGATCGTCGTGTGCGTCGGGATATACGTGAGAAGATCATTGGCTCATCTCGGATCGTTGTTCTGTATCAAAGAAACTTGTACAAGTTTCTTGAAGGTATATTTAATGATAATATATCAGTTTGATGTTATCGTTTTTCATAAAAAATGCACGCGGCATTTTTTACGGTCACGGCGCCGGTTCTAAATTTTTCTTCCGCGTTTCCAACAATGGTATCAGAGCCAGGTTGCGGTTTTTCATAAAAAACCATTGTGCTAACATCTATTTTGCAGCCTATGTCGTTATGATCCGGTTATATGTGTGAATGGATGGTTTTATTTTATATCGTTTTTTTAACCGTTTATCTCGACAGTTTTATGTCGAGATTAGATCGGTTGTACACCTCTTATGTGAGGTATAAGCTTTTTATGATATAAAATATTATTTTGTTTATATTTGTTATGGATCATTATTGTAATCGGATCACGCAAAATGAGGAACAAAAGCGAAGAAAGAAAACAAGGCAGTGGTGGTAGGCCTATTCGGCCAGTAGTGTTGTGCTATGGTCGGGGTTCGTTTTTGGGACTTTCGGGGAACTTTTTCGATGCGATTTTTTTGCTAAAATTAAGTTCAATCCGTTAGCTTTCCAAAGTAGGCTTGATGGCGGCAAGGCGACGACGGAAAAGGGGTGAAAAAAAATTTCAAAGTTTGGTGCGCGCAGTGGCGTGCTACAGTAATTTTGGTACTTTGGAGATTTTTTCGGGGCACTTCGACTTTGATTTTTGACGCGGTTTTTTGCGGACATCTGGTTTGGGATATTAGTTAGGACCAGTAATTTTTTGGGATACTTTCGGGTCCGACAAGACGGTCAAACAGCAGCTGAAAAAAGACGGCGCAGAGCTGCCAAACATAGCAGATTTTTCGGCAACTTCAGGGGCTGTTTGGGCTTCTTTTTCAGCATTTTTTCGGTGTTCCAGCGGTGGTACGAGGGCTGAGGAAGAATGTCGAGTCTTTGCCGGCTCGTTTAGGGTTCTAAAACCTCAATCGTTTAATCTTTAATCCGAGACCATCGGATTAAAAGATTAAACGGATGGACCGGATCATAATGACTTAATATTTATTTATTTTTTCGTTGGTTAATTATTTATGTTTTTGTTTTATTTAATTGCGTAGATGAATTTTATTTTATTTATTTTTTCTTTTATGCATCATTTTTATTATCGAAAGTATATTAGGAAAAATGATTTTATAAAATAAATAATCTTTAGCAAGTTTTAAAATGGTAAAATAAATAGATAATTATTTATTTAATTTTGTGTTAAAATTAATTAAGATTTTTTAA
>JAOTRH010487122.1:0-24698 GCA_034768845.1 Heliamphora exappendiculata
GGATAACAAGCTGCTGGTTGGAGGCTGCTTGTTGGGTTGCTCTGCTTTGGAAATGCACATGGTGCTAAGTGCTCTGCTTTTTGTTTGCCCCTTTTTCGTTCTCATATTGGTTGGCTCCTTGCCAATCATGTATCCTTGCTTGTTTTGTTTTTTTTTTTTTTTGTGTGGAAGTTAGAAGCCTCTATGGGTTTTCTGTTCGTGTGTTGCTATTCTTCCTTTTAAATAATATTATTTTTTGCCTATCAAAAAAATAAAAACTAAGCTTTACATTGCAATTAATAATTGAAAAACTGTTAAAGAGAGATCATGATGTAGTGTATCACAATACACGGTATAAGCTGGTCCACCATTTTAATCACAACCACTTATCCTTATCTTCTGTTTATCACTAGAAAGGTGGTAGTGTGAAATTATTAGATTTTTAGGGCTAAAAAGGACAATATGCATGGGAGTGCATATTATAATTTGGTCTTTTTGAATGGCAAGTATTGAGATAATAGAATTTACATTTTAAAAATTCAAATATTTGTATTTAATATTTTTGTATCTATCTTCTTTTGCATTTATAAATGCAAAATGTTCTCTCTTTAAATAATATAGAAGAGAGAAAATATTTCATTCACAAGTTTGTGATTATTAAGTTTAACATGGTATCAGAGCTATTTATTGTCAATTCTTCTTCTTCTTCTTCAACTACAATGCAGTCTCAAACTGTTTAATCAGTTTCTCTCAACAATGCTTATCATTTCATTTCCATCAAGTTAACTTCAAAAAAATTTCTCAATTGAAAAATCCAACTGTTCCCACATCTTCGCAGTTAGAATCTTTTTGGCTTCGTCGATCGCATTTTTCCATTCCCTCCATCCATCCTCCTTTGCGATGGTGCTCCTATCCCAAATCTTACTCATGTTGTTCGGGTATCTCAAAACCAACTCATCATGAAAGTTAACACTGTAATTAATTTTCTACTAGTAGTTTAACTAATTAGATCACCAAAAACTTCTAATCGCATTGAAGATTTCATAGAACTTTCTCATATAGGATCATAAGAAATATCTCATTGGCTTTGATAATAGCTTATTTTTTTATTTTATATATTTTGTTTATGTTGTTTTTATTAATTTTTTTATCGCTTGATTATGCTATTATATTTTCAGACTCTATTCATAGAGACAAATCGGAAAACAAACATCATTTATAAAATATTATATTAAGATTAAATCAATTAGATTTTTTGAACACAATAAAAAATATAAAAAATGGTTCAATTATTAGAAATTGGGCGTGAATAGCATCTTTCAAAGATTTTTTCAGACTTCATCCACCTGAAGATAGGGGGTGAAATTTATCTGCTATATGTTGAGGCTGTTTTCGAAATTTTATTAATAACATTATGATAATAAATGTGTATAATAAAAGTTATAATATTTTTAAAAAATATAAAAAATTATGTAAAAAGCAAAAAATTAAAAATTAAAAATTTTTAAGTTGAAAAACAAGACTTTTTGACTTTTTGGCCTTTAAACAAAAAGGCCAAAAGTCGGTTTTATGCTGGTTGTCAACGAGGGCTAAATCATAAAAAAAATGAATTTAATAAAAAATAAACAATATAAAATTTAATCTTTTAACTTATTTTTGTTTTTTTCAGTTTTTTTATATTTTGGTTAAAAATAATTTTTTTTCAATTTATCTCGACGAAAAGAATTTAAAATATATAATAATTTCACTAAATTATAAAAAAATTTAATAAATACAAAAATAAATAAAATAAAATAAACAAAAGTTCGGTAAAAAAAAAGCTAGCAAAATCTCAATAAAGACCAAAATAAATAAAAATAAATAAAAAATAAGTTATTATTCTTAAGGATAACCCATATATTAGGCGAAGTAAGTAACCAATCCCCTAAGGCCTCAACTTCAAGGAGGTCCTTAACTTTGATGAGATCTCAAATGTATAAGATGTTTTATGATATATGCTATTGTATATGTACATCTTTAAACATATAATTCATAATTAAAAATTTTACAAAATTATATTATTTATTATATTCATGAATGTCTTTTGTGATATATATTATCATACACGAGTCTTAAAAAAAAATTAACAAAGCACAAAATTGTTATTATTTATTAGGTCAACAAATAAAATATGTGATATATCATTCTACATTGTTATAAGATAAAAATTAAGTTTAGTATATAAAAAAATTTGTGAGTTACTAGCATACTACTAATAACTTGAATTTAAATATTTTAAATCATGTTATTAACTATTTTTTCAAATTATTAGACAAATAATCTACTTAAATAGTTACAAAAACAAGTTAAGGCTAATTTGATCAAATTAAAGGAAGTCTACATATTAAAATGTTCCAAATAAAAAATTATTGCAAAAAATAAAATTTTTTTTTTTTTTTTTTGGGCTAGTAACTTTTACATTACGATCGATTATGCCATAAGAAAGTTTTAAGTAAATTAACATTGTTATCACGTCCAAGAAACACTTCACCAGCACCGAATGGCGCCTCTCCAAGTGCACCCACTCCAGCACTATCTCCGAAAAGCTCTTCGCCAGTGCCGACTGTTATCTCTCCGAGTGCACCTTACTTTAGCACCAACTCCGACAAGCTCTTGACCTTTCTATTCCATTTGACAGACCATGGAACATTTATTAAATTATAAGATGGAATAAGATAAACTGTCGTTATCTCTGCTATAACAAGAAAAAAAACAGTTAAAACATCATGTTTTAATGCTTTAAAGGCGTGAATATAAGCTGGTGTGTTCTAAAATATAAGCTTTCTATCACACTTTTTACGGGTGATTAAAAATATAAAAAAACGAGATTAAAAAGAAAATTAGTATAATTATTAAAACTTTAACAACTTAATTTTGCATTATCAACCACACATTTTGTGCGTAATAAAAATTAAAAAGTAATAAAATAATAATAAAAACGTGATTAAAAATAACCAAAAGTGTGATTAAAAATGAAATTAGTTTGATTGTTAGGTCAATTTTGCATTATCGACCACGTTGTACATGATAAAAATGAAAAAAAATATGCTTAAAAATAACAAAAACCATGATTATAAATAATAAAAAGCGTGATTAAAAATAAAATTAGTGTAATTGTTAAAATTTTAACATCTCGATATTTGCATTATTAACCACACTTTTTACGAGTGTTAAAATTTAAAAAGTGTTATTAAAATAATCAAAAACGTAATCTTATTTATTTAACAATCATGTATAAAAATCGTGATCGATTATCTTATAACCATCACGGATTAAAACTGCGATGTACCCCAACACCCCAACCAACACACCAAATGCCCCTCGCGCGCGTAGCCATTGCGCATCGATGCGCATCTAATGTTATTTCGAGTCTTTTTCATCTATGATAACCCTGCCAACTAATGCAATTCACAAATTATAGCTAACTTCAAATCCAAGTTTTTACATATTTAATTCTATTATATTTACAAAGTATAAGCGTGAAATATAAAATCCAATTATAAAAAAACGTTTTTAACATAATGAACTCTAAGTTTCAAACACAAAACAACAAAATAAATTACTATAACTGTAATAAAATAATTCAATAAATTTCCAACAAAATATATTCAAATGACATTCAATAATCTTTTGATCAATTCTACCAAATTTAAAAAAAAATGTCTAATAATTTGAAATTTATCACATTACAAATTAGGAGAAATCTTGCTAATAAATGAGCAGCAATTCCAACAAATGCATCATTTGTAGAATAAGTATTTAACACAATTTCATCAAAGGTGAAAACAACCTACCTGCAAAAAAAGCATTTGACCCAATATTAAATCATCATCGAAGAAACCTACATAAATCGTACTTTTTTCTATTTTCTTTTTTCCCCTTGGGTGGTTGTGAGGGTGTTATCATTCCTTTTTTTATTTTTTGTATCAACAAAAAAAATCCAAAAATTTCAGAACATTTGACAAAATCCATATAATCTCAAACAAACATAAATTTTTATATTTTTACTGTTAACAATAATTTAATATTCGTAAACTCTAGTTAAAAGTGAATCCCAAATACGAATTGTAATCCTAGCAAAATTGTCTCAGGTCAATAATAGACAAACCACCACCAAGGCAGCCCCAATAGCAAACCCACAACAGCAAACCTCAAACCCACAAGCCACTAAACCCATTGACAAACCACTACCAAGGCAGCACACCCCAGACCAGCAACCCACAGCAGTAAAACCTCAAACCAGCCCCAACAGCAAACCCACAACAGCAAAACCTCAAAGCCACCAAACCCAAAGACAAACCACCACCAATCACCACAACTAACACCCAAAAGGCAAATGACACACGAACATATCGGCACTTCATGGTAAGCAAGCACAACATCAGCAAAACAAGAAACCAAAGCTGCGGCAAAAACATCACCAAGCCTCAGCAGCACCAATCAGATCCTAAAAGCCTCAGCAAATAACACCAAAAAAATAGGCATCAGCGTAGCATAGGCACCAACCAAGCATCACTCCAGGTCGGCAAGACTGGTCATGAAATTAGATTAGTTATATTGAGATAAGCTTAGTTTCATGTTTATTAATGAACTTTATGGTTAGAACTACTTACCCAATCAGGACAAATAATATCTCATACTTGATACAAACCCCAATACCCTTGAAAGTACAATACTGCTGTTTTTTTCCCCAAACATATCCGAAAATTAGTGTAAAATTTTAAGAAGTTAGCATTCATAGTTGTCTAGAATTCTAGTCAAGAACTCAATAGATTCTATTAGAAAGAAAAAAAAAAGAAAAAAGAAAAGAAGACCTCAAGAAATTGAGATTTGGTTATTTTAGTAGTCTATATTACCTTTCTCTTGAGCTCTTCCATTTGTTCTATCATGATCTGTGTCTGCATTGGAAGAAAAACAAATGAAAGAAATAAGATATAAGCATTGTTTATTGATGTCAAACACTTGATAGTATTATATGTTTCTCTTCCATAAAACATAGATAAAGAAAATAGAAAGAAATATGGAAACAGGTACAGGATCTATTATAACTTCAAGAGCAATAAGATCTTAAGCTTATTATGATAACGCATACTCAAGAGTTCTAAAAGTAACTAAAGTTAGGCTTACAATAAAGAATTCTTACATGTCTCAACAATCTAAAAAGTATATATAATGATTAAAAATATACTCCAATGGCGGAGATGACTATGGTTGGAAGATATACAAATTTCATTGACCACCACCTTACTATTTTGTTAATTAATTAATGCCACTATAGTGACAAAGCTGATCGTATCACTCAGCATGGCACCCAAAGCATGACACCAGCCTTCACTTAGCAATTCCATAAATATGCAATTCACTCAGCAAAACAAGCTTCAAACTTTCAGCATGACAGCATAGTGCAGCAAAGAATTACTCAGCATGGCACCAAAACCCAAACGACAAAATGACAGCATAACAAAAGACCAATCCTTTTTGCTAATCCAACAAAACAAACAGCAAAAACAAAATCAGAAGACTAACAGCTCCAAATCAGCAATACCATGTGCAATTCCATAACAGCTAACCAGCAGCCTATCATTCAACATCTATTTCGTTTCTTCAATCAAAAACTGAATAATTATTTGAACCTGTAAAGTCAAATTTCATATATAACTCAAGTCTAGCAGAAGCACATCAAGTGAGAAAGGGACCGTAGGAAAACAAACAACTCACCTTACAATTACACTTCGATTCAATGCTGAAGTTCATATATCATTTGCAACTTAATTTTGGCAAAAGCACATAAAGTTACAACTCACCTTATAATGGTTTGTGCAACCACGATATAGTGGTTTTTTTGCATCTTCAAGTAATTTTTGAAACTCCTCAGGATTAGTTGCGTAATTATTGTATGCAGTTTCAACCATTTCTATCGTGTCCGCTGCATCACCATTATAGGAGACATGTTATCCTGTTGATGGAAGAAATCTTCTGCACTAACACGTGGTGATGCTATATCGGTGGCTGCTTCTCCATGCCATATCCATATGTGATAGCTTAATTGGATTAATACCATTAATAAAAAGATGATTTCTAATCTCGTCAACAGATTGGCATCTAAGGTTTTCACAAACTCTATATGGATATCGAATTGATTTAAGATCACTCGCAAGTATCATAGCAAAGTTAAAAAATAACTCAACCCCATCCTCAGTCTTTTGATCTTCTATTCTTGAGCATCCAAGATTTATTCATTTTAAATGAATATTTAAATACCTATATTAACAAAAACTAAGAAAAAATCAAATTGAATATCTTGTTATATTAATAAAGAATCTTGACAGATACATACACAATATCACCACTCTTGCATGAATATTATAGAAAGAATTTAGTAAAGATTTAGTAAACTTAAATAAATTAATAAGAAAACAAAGAGTTAATCTTACCGAGCAAATAGTGTTATTGGATTGAGTGGAGCTCTTAGGCCACAAACACCTTGGTAGTTGACTCACAATCACGTCAGCGTATAGTTTAGACCACTGAATGAATGAAAGTACATGTACAAAACAATGAAAGAATAAAAAGAATAATGATATAATAGAAAAATAAAACATAACTGTGATAATATATATATACAATTACATTTTATCTATTAAAGTGAGACTAAATGATTACTTTAAAATTTTTAATCACAAATTTTTGAAAAGTGAGATTTTTTTAATTTTATAAGTGTGATGTTTAACTATTATATATATCTTTCAGGTAACTGTAGTTGATTACATTATATAACCAATAAAAGAATACATGTCTAAAACAGTTCAATTTAATCGAAATTCAAAGCAAGCCCAATAAAATAAAAACAAGAAAGAAAGAAAAGAAGATGTTCCCAAAAAGGATTGTTGTTAGCAACCAACATAACAAAGCACGTGCAGGTTTGAAGATTTGCTGAATTTTTTAAAGACATTGGTTACAGTAGAAATTCAACACGAAAGATATCCTAAAGGAGTTTACAAGAAGCTTCATTCAAGGAGTTCAAGTTTGAACAAAGGCGCCCGTCCCAGTGGTTAAGGGACCATTTGGCATGCTCACCAACCCAGGTTCCAATCTCGGTTCCCCCATCCTCTGATATAAAAAAAAAAAAGGAGTTCAGGTCCTTACCAAATTCTGGAGGAAATAAGCTCTAATGCTTATGTCGTTGACAAAGAGAATTAACAAGTAATCATAAAAGAAGAAAGGATGAATCCCTTTAATGACTGCATATATAGCCACAAGTATGCTGACGGAAGTTACGGAACAGTCAGAACAGTCTCCCCCTCTCTCTCTCTCTGTCAATTGAATTTTAAATATCTATAATATTATAATAAGCTGCAAAAAAGTTTAGCACCCAAACGAAGATTCTATTAAAATTTAGCATCACCAACCACATTCTCTTCGACCTACATAGGGTTATGCTCATTCACCAATTAAATCGGGGGGAGGGGTTTGTGATAAAAAAGTGAGAGGATGACCATCAAGACGTTTGTCACCAACACTAGTGTTCAGTTATAACAGAACAATACATTTCAAAATATGGAATCATCTGGAATAAATATCAATATCTTAACAAGAATTAGACAAAGGTATCTAGGAAAGGACTGCCGTTAACAGGGAAGAAAGATAGGGAGAGAATATTGCACCCAGCATTATCCAAGTCATCAAAATACGGCAACAGCAAGCTACATCACATCCATAAATAATTCAACAACTATTTCCTAAATGTTGAAATCGAAGGGATTATAATATATTAACAGTTACTATAAATTAGTTTTTATTAGGAATTATCAATTTCTTATAGAGGAGGAAAGTTAAAAGAAAAACTAGCAAAAAATTAGCAAGACAGGACAGTATGCTTTCATTAATGTTAAAACTAAAAAGTAAAAGCACAATTGGGGAAATATTGGTCTTTTTAGTTTTTTTTTTAATCTTAGTCAATTGAACGTGTTGTGGTCCAAATGCATAATTCATAAGTTATACCAAGGTGTGCCTATGCAAAAGAGAAATAAGCTTAAACTCCAAATTTATATAGAAATGGCCATATGGATTCCTTTTTAATCTAGAAAGTACAAAACCCCATTGGTATAAAGAAATGATGCGGTATCTTAATACTCCAAAATACAAAATAATCATCCGATATTATTATTAAAAAACATTCAAATCACTAGCATGTTGCTCACAAAAATCAAAAAGAAAAAGTACAGTCATCACTGCATTCATTGGATATTGACATCATATTCTAGTACCTTAAATGACTCTCCTCAGAAAAATTAACTTGCACAAGCAGGTCCAATTGTGCAAATATAAATCAATATTATTAGGATAAGCCACAAGTTTTCAACAGCCATATATACACATGAACCTGATCCAAAACATGTATTATGATAAATGTGCATCTCAACAACTACCCCTTATTTGGTCAGCAATTCAATGATTTGACTACTATTTGCCAAGTCCGGTATTCTTTACCTGCTGGGTTTGAAGAACAGGAGGTCAATTTATGCCAATAACGACACTAGCAATTAGAGGAATCCACAAGTACCTACCAACCAGTAAATAATGATTATCCACCCCTTCAATTTTTTTTTCACTCACTTATGTGTGTATATGTATATATATACACACACACAAGTAAATAATATATTAGATTCATCCACGTTGTTCAGGAGCTAATATTACGGACCAATAAATCTCATTCATTGAGAAAACACAAATTCTAAGCATAGGAAAGCCAAATCATTCCACAATCTGATAAAACAAAACACCATTAACCAGAATCAAAACCCTAGTTTCAGCACACAATTCTTTTTATTTTCTCGGGAAAGCCCAATTTTTTCCTGAGCCTATGACTTTTAAATTTTCCAATGTAGTCCTGATGATGAAGTGTCTTGTGTGTGTGTGTGTGTGTGTGTGTGTGTGTGTGTGTGTGTGTGTGTGTGTGTAGATAGATAGAGAGAGAGAGAGAGAGAGAGAGAGAGAGAGAGAGAGAGAGAGGAACAACCTGGACGAGTGGCGTGAAGACGAAAGGCGCAGTGACGGTGGAAGACGAACAGCGCAGCGGCAGTGGATTGATGAACGACGTAGCGACGGTGGATCGAGGAATGGCCCACGCGACGGGGGAAGTGGGGACGAACGGCGCACGCGACGGTGGAAGTTGGGACGAATGGTGGAAGGACGGCGCGCTGGTGTTGTGCTGTGTTGTGTTACTGTGTAGCCTGTGTTGGTGTCGCTGGGGTTTTCTTGAGATGAGCGGGAATAGGTATCGGCGCCCAGTACGTTTGGTTTGCTTTTCCAAAATAATTTTTAGAGAATTATGCTTGCAAAATTTTAAAACTCTGTTTGTTCGTTGGTATATTTTAGAAAATAATGTTAAAAAAATGAGTGAGTTAAAAAATTGAACTTTTTCAAAACCACTAAAACATGTTTTCACTTAAAATTGAACATTTCCAAAATGATAAAAACATGTTTTCACTTTTTTTCTTCGTTGTTTTTTCTAACAAAATCAAAACATGGAACAATACTCATTGTCATCCTCCTCGTATCAGTTGTTCTCGGTGGTCGTTGGCGTCATCCTCTCAGATTGTCGTTGGTGTCATTCTTTCAGATTGTCGTCGGTGTCGTGCCTTAAGTCGAGCCAGTCGTTGCCGAACCCTTCGTCAAGCTAGTCATGGTCCTATCAGTCGTGTCTTCCTCGTCGTTGAGCCAGTCGTCACCATCGTCGAGCCAGTCTCAATCATCATCATCATCTCAGTTTTTAAAACCCTAGATTCGAAACTCAGTTGGCAGCGTTGGCGATATCTCATTTCGTCGACGTCTCAGTCGTTGGCAGTGTCGTCTCAGTCGGCGGTAGCATGCATTTCTTGCCATTTCTTTCAGTTTCTTGATTTGGGGCCAGCTAAGGGTAGGATTTAAGGTTTCTAAAAACAATACTCCAAACGCAATTTATGTTTTCAAAATATTATAAAACTATTTTTTAAATTCATTTTTACAAAATAATTTTTAAATAACAATTTTAAAAAACGCAATCAGACGTCAAAATTATTTTTCTTTCTCTTTTTTCTAAAAAATTAAACCTTTTAGACATGCCAAACGGGGCATGTCTACAAGTTAAAAGTCAGACATTATGTTTGTTAATTTAAAATCGTAAACTACAAATAAAAAGTTAAAAGTACACTTATTTAAATTTTTTTAACCTTTTTAAATTATAAGCTAAAAACTGAATTATTATCCTAACAAACTTGCTCAATACTGTGCAATTCCTTCTAAAAACACATTAAAATCTAAAATAATTTTAAAAAAATGAAGATCTAAAAACGTCAATCCCTAATTTCCAATATTTAATTACCAAAAATCAATCCCTTTTCTTGGCTTCGGGAAAATTCTGAAAAAATGTCAAAACTAACTGAATTTGCCCATTCGAGGTCCATTGTGACACATGATCTTTTTTAGGTGGCACACCACTTCTTAGATGCTTGAAATGTCTAAAAAAATAGATTTTTTTATTCTTTTTTCTTTTTAATTAAGAAAATCAAATTTGATCTGAATTCGTTTACTTTTTAAATTTCACTCAACTAGAGAAATAAAAACATAAATTATTTTTACCAAGACATGAAAAAAAAATCAGAATAACTAAAAAGGCCATAATTTTAGCAGAAAAAAAAATTGAGACCTTTGTGCTTTTTTTTAAAAAACTCTAATTAATTTTTGTTACTTTTAAAATTTTACTAATTAAAAATATTTAAAAAATCATCAATACATGAAAAGAATCAGAATATACATAAAAAGTAAATCAGGCTTTTCAGAGAAGCCAAAAGGACCCTAATAATATGTGGCATGCATGCTAGAAAGAGGAAATATGCTCTCAACACAAGTTAGACCAAACACTCTTAGGGCATCTCCAAATATTCACCAATTTTAAATTTGATGAAGAAAACTAAAAATGAGCACAAACCATTTTACCAAATTAATACCAAATCAAGAAAAAAAATAAATTTGAGACAGTTTAAGATATAGGCAATAAGTCTGAGTTTTTTTTTTTTAATGATAAAATGTTTGAAAGATGAAAAATTAGAACATTCAATTCATTCAAAAAAATGGTTAAAATAATTTTTGAAGATAAGTTAGGGAATTTTTTTTTTGAAAAATAGTTATTAAACATTTTCTTGTATATCTTTTAACCAAATGTGGTCATTAGAGGGTATAGTATCAAATGGAGCTTTCAACCAAAAATTTTAAGTGAAGAGTTGGAAGTAGCCTTAGTTACATCAAATTAAATAATAGAAAATTCATTAAGTTCCTCAAATTCTAATATGATGAGTTGATAAATTTATTTCTTAAATTTTTTACTTATTCAAAATAAAAAAATTAATTCTTAAATATGAACAAATTAAACATAATAAAATTATTTTAAATTTGATAAAATTAATCTCTTAAAAAATTGTGAGACTAAATCTTTTATGAGATCTAAAAATAATAAATATACTTTAAATTTTTCTTTTTTTAATACTTTGATAAGAAAAAATTTTAATTTTTCAGTGCGGGAAAGAGTTTAAAAGTATAATAATTTTATCAAATAATAAATTTTTTTTACTAAAAATAAAAATAAATCATACAAATAAAATAAACAAATAAGGAAAATATATCAAACTGGGCCAACGTGTGGACCCCAACAATTTGTTTCCTTAAAAATCTTTTGCGTCAAAGAGAGAATGTCGGAACAGCTATAAATATATACATACATATCTTTCTATATATAGAAATAGATACATCTTTCTAAACCCATAAATATAATATCATTCACACCACAAACCCTCTCTATCATTCTTTCTTCTCCATCTTTCTCTCACTGCGCAGAGAGAGAGAGAGAGAGAGAGATGGGAGCCTGTGCTAGCGTGCCCAAGGCCATGAGAGATAAGGACGGTGCCGCGTCACCGCCGGAGCCACCGAAGGAGGAGGCCACCACCGAGGTGGCGGAAGTGGAATCCAGCGACAAGGAGGTGGCGGTTGGAGGAGGAGAAAAGGCGGCGGAAGGCGGTGGGGATAATGCGATGGCGGAGGCTGAGCAGAACCAGGGTGGCGATCGCCAATCTCTTGGAACTTTACGCGATGTAAGAGTTTCATACGTGGACAGTTTGGAATGATTGCTTATTTATTTATTTTTATTTTTATTATATATTTTTTTAAGTTTTTATCGAAATAAGTTAAAAAATAATTTTTTTATTAAAATATTTAAAAGTTTTAAAAAAAATAAAAATAAGTTTGAATAATTTAATAAGCTAAATTTTAAGTTACTTATTTTTATAATTAATAAACTTTTTTTATATATTTAATTAAATTTTTTTACTTTTTAATTCATCTAACTAGAGGGCTCAAAAAAATAAGAAATTTTTGTTAAAAAAAAAAAAGGTTCAAAAAAAAAACAAAAATTATAAAAATTAGTCCCAAATTGGGCCATAGCAAATCATTAGGTACTCTCAAAATACCTTAAAAAGTTATGTTACGTGATATTTTTAATAAATAAAAATTATAACTCATATTATATCATGTGGATCGTCTCTTATTTTTTTAATTATTTAATAAAAATGAGTTATAAAATTTATCACAGCAAAATTAAGAAAATGTATTACATAAAATTGTTACATAAAATTATCAAATAATATTTTGAGAGCATGAATAATTACTCTAAATACATAGACTGCCATCCTTTTTTATTTGTTTATTTTATTTTATTATTTTTTTTTTCAATTTTATTAGATTATTGACTAGTCAAAAAGTAAATGTTTTAAAACTAATGTATGGTAAATGTTCATAAAATAAAAAATAAATTAAAATAAATTAATAAGTCCAATTATGTGTTCTTTATTTTCATATTTAGTGATTTTTTATTTTTTAGTTTTTTACTGAGATAATTTGAAACAATAAAATTTTAAATTTTAAATATGAAAATAACTAAAATGACTAAAAATAAAGAAGTTGTCACAATTTAGCCCAAACAAGGCCTAATTTTCATTAAAAATAAATTATTAATTTTTATATAAAGATTGTAAAGATGTCAAATTTTTATCCGCACAATATTAACATTCATCGGCCTTCGTACTCACACTAATAGTTTTATTAAAAAGTGTATTAAATCATTAAATGTGTAAAATTTAATTGAAAATGTAAAAATAAATAACAACATATAATTAAAAAATCAAAGAAATAGCTATTTTCATCTAAAATAGCTTTTTAAAATCTGAGTAAACTTAGTGATAAAAAATTTACTTTTTAAATTTCGTCGGATGAAAAGGATCACAAAGAAAAAAATACCAAAATATAAATAATAAAAAGCAAAAAATCAAAAAATAGCGCAAAACGAAATCTTAAGAGGCATGAAAGAAAGATGGTATGATGAGTAACCACTCCCTTCTTTTATTTCATTAAAATTGCACACAAGTCCTTCTCTCAGCACATATTTATGAAAGTGAGACACCACCTATGTATTTACTACTTAAACTAATAACTTATATATTGTAATTTATAATAAAAATTATAAATATTTAATAAAATTTATAATTTATTATTGTAATAAAAAAATAATTATAATTTATAATAAAAATTATAAATATTTAATAAATATTATAATTTATAATTAAAATTATTTTTAAAAAATTAAAATTTACTAACCGTAGTTATTCTAAACACCCAAATATTTCATTGGCATCTAATAACTTTTCTATATTCCATGAGATAAATGCCCATTTTTATTTAATACATTTACAATTACCAGATGTTTTGAACCCTTTTACACTTTATATAAAGGAATTGGTTTCTCTGCAATATAGTATGTGGACTTTACTATGCACTTGGGATGCAAACGATCCGTTTTGATAATTCAAATTAATTATTTTATTATTTTTAATTTATAAACTATTTATGTTAAAAATGAAGTTGATCAAGTTTCGTTAATTGTATAAATAAATAATATTTATCTTAAAAGATGAATGGTGTTATTCACCCATTGCTCATTTTTTGGGACAAATGCAATTTAGTTATATGCTTATTAATATTTAATTAATTTAATTTTTTAAATAATTAATAAAAATAATAAAATAAATATTTTAAATCATCAAAGTGAGATCGAAATGAATCTTACGCCCCCAAATATACTGTGCATGTGGACTTCATATAAGCTCTCTTATTTAGATATTTATACCTATCAAGTGTAATAATAAAAAATTATGTATATTTAGAATCTCTCATTTTCCATTGGGTGGTTTCCCTTGTCCTAAAGTAATTCTATAATTTGATAAATATACATGCATTTTGTATATGAATTAAATTCATTTTATACACTAAATTATTACACCAAACAGGCCTTATAGTTTATAGATTTATCTTAGTAAAAGAGACTATTAGGTATTACTGAAGTAAAAGGGATTATTAGGTTTTATTGACTTCACTTAGCTATTAAAGATGAGTCAAATTATTTTAAGTAGAATGTTTTTTATTAGTCATTAAATAAAAATATCTTATATAAAGAAGGGCATATTGTACTTCAAAATTAATGAACAAATACACAAAAGAGGAAAAAATATTAAAAAATCCCAGAATATCACGCAGTTGATGTCACGTAGTACTCTCAGCAAATAAATAATCACAACCTACATAATGTGAGTTACCCTTTGTCTCCTGACCACTCAACAAAGATAAATCACCATGTCACTAACGTAAAATTTGTCAATGTCATATTAAATGAAAGTACCACATAAACTTACCACATAATACTCTAAGAGTAATGAATAATTACTCACAAAAGAGTGAATATATATTTTCGAAGCTAGGATAAAAGTCATTTTATTAATGAGGGGTTTTCTTGTAGTAGAGATTATAAATTTATAATTTTAAGTAGAAATTATAAATATTTACTAAAGTTATGCATTTATATATTAAAATAATAGAATTTGTATTTATTAGTTTAAAATAAGAAGATATAAACAAAAAATATAAACACAATTGTTTGAATTTTTTAAAATTTTTTTTTAAATAAACAATAAGCTAAAAGTTATAATTCAAAACATCCTAACAAATGATTATTCAAACTATAACGCTATGGCAGCGAAATTAATTTACCAAATAACATGACATAATTACAAACATTAATATAATAGGTCCCAAATAAACTTTATATATATTCAATACTTATAATTGTGTCACATCATTTCGGATAACAATAATATTATGATAATCAAATTAGCTTATTAAATTAATTTATTAAACTTATTTAATCTATTAAAAATGTGTTACTAATTTTCTTAAAAGCTTAACATGTTAGGAAATGGGCCCAAAAATATATATCAAGCTGTTCAACACTCCTCTTCATATGTGACCATGTTTCACACGTAGAGAGGTAAACAAATTGAAGAGATGCACCAACACACAGAGTGCACAATAACAAATACATAACAGGAAAACATATCACGAGATTTGAACTAAATATTTTATGGAATTAGAGTTCTGATACCATATTAAGTCACATATTGTTCCAAAAACTTAATAATATTATTGTTATTCGAAACAACCTGCATTCTAATTTATTTGAACCCAAAATTAATTTCTATGTTTACGTAGATTTCCTTGAATTTATATTTATTGGTTATAATTAATGACAGAGCGAAGAGGTGATGGAGTCACCAAAAACTAAGAAGTCCTCTGAACCTTCGCCAAAAACTGAAAAGATATCAGAACAAGAAATCGCCGCAGAAGAAGAAATTAAGCCCGACCAAGCACTTCCAGTGTCAGATAAGGTTGCCGAAGAACCACCAGCTGAGTTGCCTGAGAAGGCCACCTATGTTGCACCGGTTGCACGCGCCACCGAGGAAGAGAATGAAACGTGAGTTTTCCAAATGAATAATGTTACGATGATCAAATTAATATATCAAATGATGTGGTTCAATCATAAGTATTAATGCAAGGATTCGCACATAAATTCTATTTAAATTAAATACTTCTAATTATACCACATTATTTGGTAATTGGTATAATAATTTGGTTACCGTAGTATTACCATTTGTGAAGAAGGCTTCCAACTTGATGCTATTTAAATGGATCGCCCTTGGTTTCTTATACCTCAAAACTTAAGGGCCAAGGTGTGCATTAACGGGAAAAAGGAAAAGGAAAAAGAAAAAAGAAAGAAAGAGATGTGTGGGGATTATTTGTTTTTATTTTTGATTTTTTGGAGGGTTCATTTGTTAGCTGTTGTTTCTTTTTAAATTTATAGTGGCCGTTTTTATTTTTTTTTACATTTTTTAAAAAAGGTTTAAAAATAATATATTTTTATACTGTATAAATTATTGTACACTTGCAAGTGCGGTAAGCATATATTAAGTTACCATATGGGACTACCGACACTTGTGAGAGTATAATAATCTAAACGGTGTAAAATGCATTATTGGTAGATAAATTGCCAATCACAATAGTTACATGTACATGTATGTTATTGAATTGCCAATCACAAAAGTGCCTCTAAGTTGACTCTAATATATATATATATATAAAGAAGAAGCCATGGATACTCAACAAGGATGCGAGGATGATTTGGCAGAGACCGTTATTTGTAAGAATTTTTATAACATTTGACGTTAAAAATAGATTTTAGTGAATAAAATATTTATGTTAAAAATTCAACTTGGAACTTGTTTAATTGATTAGAAATAAATGAATGACCCTCAAATATTTTTTAATATAGAAATAGATATAAAACACAATTAAAAAAAATAATATTTAAATTATTTTATGTGCAGCAGATTGAGAATAACACCAGTTGTTAATCAATTACGCGCAATAAGACATTTGTGATTTTTAATATGAAAAACTTTACTATAGTAAAAAAATCACATAATTAATTCAAATTCAGGTAAATCAAGTATTATACCAATAAATAGTTATAAGACCACTTATAAACTCCAGTCAAATATTCAACTTAGACACCTTAAATTTCGCTCGCTTAATCCACGTGTATCATTTTTCATACTTGATCACTACTATGAGTATAAAAATGACTCAGCCCCGCCATGGCATGGGGCGGGCCAAGCCTTGTGGGCTCTCACTAAAATTTGAGTCGAACCAGACTGAACTTTTTGATAGGAGTAGGACCAAACCCAAGGATATGAGTACTTAGGCTTGAGCCTTGGGTTAGGCCATCACTCGCGCTCTTCGTTTTTTTTGTTTGTCTTTATTTGAGTTGTATAAGACTATAAGTTATTAAGTTTATACTTTATAGTTTATTATAAATTTATTTATTAGTTTATTAGTTTATTATATTATTACAAGTTGGTAGTTTATTATAAATTTATAAAGTTTATTATAAATTTAGAATAAACTTATTTTAAGTTATTCTAAACTTATTCTAAGTTTATTATAAATTTATAATTTTATAAGTTTATTCGTTTATTATGTGTTTATAGTTTATTATAAGTTTTATAATTTATACATTTATTTGTATATTAGTTTATTAGTTTATTATATGTTTATAGTTTATTAGTTTATTAGTTTATAAGTTTATTATAAGTTTAAAGTTTATTAGTTTTTTTTAAAAGAAGTTTGTTAGTTTATAAATATATTATAAGTTTATAAGTTTATTAGTTTATTATTAGTTTATTAGTTTATAAATTTATAATTTATTTATTATATAAGTTTATTAATTTATTATAAATTTATAGTTTACTTATTATATATTAATATTAGTTTATATTTATATTCGGGTCAAATGGGCAGGCCCACAGGCTTGGGGTCGGCCCAGACTTGTTCTTAGGATATTTAGATTCGGGCCTAGTGCGGGTTGGGCCAGCCCGCTACAGTGTCGGGTCTCAAGCCACGGGCCAAAATTACACCCCTAATCACCACCACACTGAATTTTCAATACTTCTTAAAAGTATCAAATTCAATACTTCACGTCATAGTTGTACGTACCGTATCGCTCCGTACCATCCCATACGTACTGATTTGGAACAAAATCGGTACGTTAATTACTTAAATTTGAACCGGTCAAAATATCGATTTATACTGGACATATCGACCAATACTGGTATGTACTGGCCTAAACTGGGTCGTACTGGTTACGTACCAATTAAAAATAATTTTTATAAAAAAATAATTTTTACTTATTTTTTGTTTCTATTTTTATTTTTTAATTTTATATTCCAATTCAAGCATCAAATATAGCATAAAAAGAGTTCTAAAAATAATTAATGTTAAATTATTATTAAAAAGTGTACATACTTAATTTTATCGCTTTCAAATTAGCTATCTCACTATAAATAATAAGATTAAATTTTAATTTAGACTAATTAATTAAACTATTATTTTAAATAAATAATTATGTTATACTAAATTATTTATTATTGAACAATATTTTCAAGAAATATATAAAAAAATATTTTATATCGATAAATTTGAAACGGTACTCGGTATTTCACTGGTACTGGTATATACCATACCAATAAGAAAATTAATATACTATTTGATACGGTATTCAGAACTATGTTCCACGTCGATGGAATTCAATCCACCACCAGTAGACTTATAAATTCATCTAAGTCGAACACGAATTTTATTAGTTCTTTTTGGAATTCAAAAGACACTCTGAGATATCTTGAATGATTTGGAATAATATTTTCTAAGTATATATGTTTAGAGCTTACGGTATGCCTTCTTATATAGGTATACATATCCAACAGTCAGAGTTTTAGCGAAATTGAAACTGCTAGATATTTGTTAAAGTGGTCAGGTGGCCGACAATGTTCTGCATAAACTGCATTTGCTCTAATCCACTTTAAACACTTGTACCTTAAGTTTCGGGTGTTGTACTTCAGTCTTCTAATTTGAATGAAATTCTGACCTAAAACTTCTAATACAATTGAAACTTACAAATTCAAAAAATTCCTAACTCCAACAAGAGTTTTGATAAACCTATGATTTCGAATCGAACTAGGAAATTTACGTCAAGAGTTATAAAGACAACTAAATTCGTTCAATTATAGAAATTTTAAATTAAACAAAATTATCAAAATATGACCGAACTCAAAGTCTTAACAATCTCTCCATTTTTGACAATTCTATGACAAATTACAAACTGAAACCAATCAATCCATAAAAATGAGAAATTTCATATCACATTGGCAATTGATAAATTGCAAAACAAACATAAAACAAATATCACGTGAAAATCATGTGCGGTATAAAATACTAATAATCAAAAAAATATATCCATGCTATTTTTTTCCCCTTAGCAACATGTCTAAAAATATATCCAAGATGCTTGTTTTATTTCTTCCCCTTAGCATAAGATTTCAAAAATAACTGAGATTTTTTTCAAAAAAAAAAAACCATTTTCTCCCCCTTTTGTCACGAATTGACAAAAAGAATAAAAAAAATAGATGTGAACCACCAAATATGCTTAAGGAACACTACAGCCAATCCAACACATATAACCAAATTTTAATTCTTTATTTTAAAAAAATTGCTAAAAATTATAATTTTGCCAATTTTTTGAATTTCACTAGTATTCATTTAAAAATAATATAAATCAAATAATGCCACAAAATTAACAGATAGAACCTTGTGTATAAAACTCAAATGAAATTCGGAACAATTTATTACAAAATGGTGATGTTCATGGAAATTGCCAAATAAGTGTGTGTGCTGTCACGGCTCGGAAGTTGCTGAGGCTATAGAAGTCAAGAGACGGGCAGATAAGGACAATGGAGGTTCGTGGAAGATGTTAGAAGGATCCATAGCATGGAAGAGCCTTGAAAAGTCTAAAGTATTTCGGAGAGTTTCGAAATATTCCAGAGCAACCTAGAAGACCCTAGAAATGTTCTAGAAGACAAGGAAAGACTAGGAAACGTTGGAAAATGTTCTAGAAGATGATTGATGGCCCTTGAATCAAATCGATCTTCACCGTTCATTGAGGAGGTGGAGGGTTACATAAGGAGATGAGGCCTCATTTGAGAGGAACACTTGAAGTGCTCCAAATGGGAGAGCACTACGGTGGCTCCAAGTAACTCTCTAGGGTGAGAGTGGTGGTAGGCCCTCAGGGGAGTGTTCCACGGGTCTTTCTATGGTGAAAGAGTGTTGAGTGTCAAGTGTGAACTTAAGTGTTATGTCCTTGTAAAGCCTTGTATACATTCTTTGTATAGTGGAGCTATTTATTATATAAATTATTGGTGTGATGATTGGGTGAGTGAGAAAGGCTGACTTAGGCATTCGGGGGTGCTTTGCCTAGGTGCCGCACGGAGCGCAAGTAGGGTGGACGTCTTAACCCGTGACAAGTGGTATCAGAGCAGGTTGCGAGAGACGTAACCTGATAGAGATAGCAGCAACCATTATTGGTGGATTGGGAGCACTGCGGCGTTGGGACTTTACTTTGAAAGTGAAGGAAGGCATGAATGTGCTGCACAGACGTGTGTCGATCCAAGAAGAGGCTGCACAGGTTGACAAGGCCACGGTACAAGGACTTTCGACATCTAGACGTAGATTTTTTCTTAACACCAGCGAGATACAAGAAAGTGCGGGAGTCTGCTCGACACCAGCGGAATATAAGTAGGTGCAAAAGGCCACTGCGACACCAGCACGGTAGAAGACAAATGTGTGCCGCTGCGACACTAGCGGGATATAAGACAAGTGCGGGGTGCCGCTGTGACACTAACGGGATACAAGACAAGTATGGGAGGCCGATGCAACACTAGCGGGATATAAGACAAGTGTGAGAGGCCACTGCGACACTGGCGGGATACAAGACAAGTGCGGGGCGACACTGGTGAGATAGAAGACAAGTGTAGGAGGCCTCTGCGACACTTGTGGGATACAAGACAAGTGTGGGTTGCCGCTGTGACACTAGTAGGATACAAGATAAGTGCATGTCGCTACGACACTGGCGGGGTAGAAGACAAGTGCGTACAGCTTCAACGAGGCATAGCAGCAGAAGCGACAAAGACCCTACAACGATGTGGTAAATGGACTTACCATGACGTGACGAGGGAATCACAGGATTGGGTGGGAGAGAATGTCACGGCCCGAAAGTTGCCGAGGCACCAGAAGCTGAGAGAATGGCAAATCAAGGCAATGGAGGTTCGTGGAAAGTTCTAGAAGGTGCTAGAAGGATCCAAAGCACGGAAGAACCTTGAAGTGCTTAGAGTATTCCAGAGGGTTCCAAAAAGTTTCAGAGCATCCAAGAAGACCCTAGAAGACCTTGGAAAACTTCACCATGTCATGAAAAGGTGTGGAGTATTCTAGAAGGGCAGGGAACACTAGGGAAGGGTATGAAATGTTCTAAAGGAATAATCCTGGCCCTTGGATCAAATCGACCATCACTGTCCATTGAGGAGGTGGAGGCCTATATAAGGGTTGAGGGCCACATTTGAGGGGAGAGCAAGAGAGTGCTCCCAAGTGGGGAGTCTAGGGGAGCTCCAAGAACTCTCTAGGGTGAGAGTGGGGGTGGGCACTCGGGGGAGTGCTCCACAATAGTCTCTCTATAGGTGAGAGAGTGTCGAGTGTCAACATGTGTAAGTGAGTGTTGTATCATTGTAAAGCCTTGTATACATATTCTTTGTATAGTAGAGTTTTATTATATAAATCCTTGGTGTGATCTTTGCGTGAGTAGGAAAGGCTGACTTAGATATTCAGGATGTATTGCCTAGGTGACGCACGGGGCGCAAGTAGAGTGGAAGTTTTGGCCCGAGACATTGCGCTCTCAATATTTATTAATTTCAAGTTCAATCAACGTTGTGATCGATGTTGCTGAATAAAATTCAGAAATTCAAAATTATCACACACACTATAAGTCAAATCAGATAAGTTCCCAATGTATATCTGTTAAAGAAAGACGGATACTCCCTCCTTAAAAAGAATTTCTATCTGTTTTTTTATTTTTTTTTCGCTTTCATCGACGGCTTTCACACAAATGCGAACAAAAAAACACGCTTCGTATAGGTAGTCATTTTCACAAGCATTATATTTTTCGCTTTCATCGACAGCTTTCATACTAAACTTATGTTTGGCCTAACTTTTTTTAAAATAATTTTTGCTTAAAAGCCTTTAAAAAGTCCCACTTGTTTGGTCTTAGTTGACTTTTTTCACATCTTTTTATATTTATTTTTTTATAAAAAAGTCTACAAAAAAAATTTAGGCCAAACATAAGTTAATACGAATAAAAAGATACAGTTCGCATATGTAGCTATTTCCACAAACATTATATTGCAATAGCATGTTCTAATTGAGAGAAGTGCCGTGAAAAAATATATCAGATGGGAATAGTTGTAGACACTAATATCAGCATAAGGATCTTACCAATATAGGCAATCCAACATATGATTTTTAAGAAAATTCGATAAAGATCCATAAAAAAATTCGATCACACGCGCGAAGAATTTTCATTAATAAAATCAAGTGAGCTCAAATCATACAAGATTTATAATCATGAAAATCACCATTTTTAATAAGGTGTAACGACTTAAATTTTAAAAAGACACACAAGTTCATTTTAAAAAAAATAAAATTAAGACATCATCATCATCATATAAAATTAAACACAAAACTAGGATGCCATCTAATTAGCATAATTTTAAAAAAAATCTTTTTGAATTTTTTGTAAAAATTTTCAATTTTTTTATTTTTTTATTTAAAAAAACATACATCACATGAGAAGATCTAATTATCCAAAATTCTTATAAACATCTACAGAATTTTTTACAAAATGCATACATAGATGCAAATATAATTTTCTAACCCATGTAACCCTTGTTCTAGACATAGGTAATACTGGTACCCTTGATTTCTGACCAAAACTTGCTTTCTGTTAATTGATCTCTCGGGCGCATAAATGGACCTCTCGAGCGCTTCCTTGGCTATGAGCCAGCTCTTGTAGTGTTCTGATTTGGTTGTACAATTTTTTTTTATGTTCATGAAAAGATCGAAATTGTAGCTTTCTGCAATGGAGTCTAATGTATCCAATAGTACCACAATGATGGCACACGGGCAAAATTTTCTTTAGGGGTGCAAATTTAGAAAAATTCACTTCGGGTGCAAACTTTTGAAAATTTTCTTTTGAACAATGGACTTTTGATGAAGTAATATTATTGGAACAGAAGTTGCAGCTTTCACAAAATTAATTTTATTTAAATCATTTGAAGAAAAAGTTTCACTCACATATTCAAATTCAGTTCGATTAGTAGTTACTTTTTGCACACTTAAGATTTTTCCTGAAGTCATGAATCCTGCATTAAACTTATTGAAAGTAGCATTATAAAAATCAAAATCTTTTTTCTGGTGTTAAATTTTTTTCCTTAAGAGATGATCTTAACTCAATCGAATTATGTAATTTTTTTTCAAATCCGTGACATTAGACTTAAGAGAATTGCATAATTCAATAAGTTCATTTCTCTACTTGTCAAAATTGACCAATTTTTCATTAAAAATCTTCAATTGAGTCAATTGATTTTGTGATTCAATTTTGATTTTAGACTTTCTTTTTCTTTTTCAAGACTTTTCACCTTTAAAGTTAACTTTTTGATGATTTTTAACATTATGTAACTTTCTTTATACAAATTGTCATAAGTCCATTGTAGACTTTTTTCATTGTCATTATCTGAATTTAAATCATCTAAATATTTAATAGAGTTACTTTGAGATCCAACAAATTCTTGATTAGGAAATTTAGATTTTGATGAATTAATTGAGGCAGTGAAAGATTTAATATTTAAGTTTTTTTTCTCAAGAAAATCCATATCCATGGATGACGGTTATTAAGATCTCGTTCAAAAATATTTTTAATCCAAAAAGTATTATAATTTTTTAAATCAAAAACTATTATAATTTTTTTTATTAAAAATTTGAATGAGCTTGCTCTGATACCAATTGAGAAAATAACATTTGAATTATTTTATGTACAGCAGAATGGGAATAACGTCAGACGTTGATTATTTTAAGTCTAGACAATTGCAAACAACTAAAAAATAAGTCAATCCCACACAATAAGACACTTATGATTTTTTACGTGAAAAATCCAATTGGATAAAAATCATAGGACTAATCCAAGTACAGATAAATCAAACACTATACCAATGAACAGTTACAAAACCATTAATAGACTCCAGTTGAATTCTCAATCTAAACGTTTTATGCCTCATTTGCCGAATTCATGTCCACGGTTCCCCGTACTTGATTACCATTAGATAGAATTCTCAATTTTTTTGAAAGTATCAAATCATCAATACTTCACGCGCGACAAAATCCACCGCCGGTAAACTTAGAAATCCATCTAAGTTGAACACAAACTTTATTATTTCTTTTTGAAACCCAAAAGACATCTGGAATAATGTTATCTAATTATATCTTTAGAGCCTGGGGTATACCTCTTTATATAGCCATACATATCCAACAGTCAAAGTTTCAGCGAAACTGAATTTGCTAGACATTCATCGAGTAGTCAGGTGGCAGGCAGTATTTGTTGGGAGATAATCCAACGCCATAAATATATACATGCTCGGTGATCCAAAAATACATCTTTATTAATTTTTAACAATTACAATAATCTAAAATTACAGGAAAATAAAATAACAGAAACAACATGAATGGAATTTGCAAACCGAGTCCTGCAATCGCAGTTTCCTTAAGAATGATTC
>JAOTRH010487133.1:0-24697 GCA_034768845.1 Heliamphora exappendiculata
AATATAAAATATTATCCATTTAAAAATATTTATTCTTAGAAAATAAATTATGAAAATCATCAAAATCAAATTAAAGATCCATTGGGCTAACAACAACTTTAGTCTTGGAAGACAACTTATGATTTTGGTTCAACCTACCCGCATATTTATAAAGCTACAATAGGGACCTGTGGAGTAATTATGACTTAGATTTCTAGTGTGACTCAGATACCTATCCAGCGATTTCGCAAATATGAAAACCTCTCAGCGGTTTCTATAATTATGAAAATCGTGCAGCAGTTTCTGTAATTTTTATAAAACACTAAATTACAGTTAATACCACTAAAGAACTGTAACTGCATTTTTAGCCATCATCTCAAGACCAATTTGCATTGAGCTCTTCTTATTAAATACTTAAACTATCTCCCCACGTTAAGATTTTTGATACCCGCCAATTAAATTTAATTACTGATAATTTAATTTAATTGGCATCTTTTAAAATTTCTTAAGCCTTTCTGCTTAATTTATTTGACCGTCAGATGATCAAATCCACGTACAGGGTTTTGTCCGATCAAAACTTATAAACTTCCTTAAGGGGGTATCGTCAATCCTGAATAATCGAAACATAGATTTTGTCAATAATTAATATTCACCATATAATTAATACTGCTATCCAACTTACTGGGACTATAGGTCCACAAAAGATTGCACCCTTAAATAAATCAAAACAACGAATATTATATATGCGCAAGTCAATAATTATTTTGGGATTAAGAGCATAAGCACTCATAATAACTTTAGGATATGAATTAATTTATATAGTCAGTATAA
Organism: Heliamphora exappendiculata; assembly: GCA_034768845.1. Lineage (NCBI taxonomy): Eukaryota > Viridiplantae > Streptophyta > Magnoliopsida > Ericales > Sarraceniaceae > Heliamphora > Heliamphora exappendiculata. The sequence continues at coordinate 811 of JAOTRH010487133.1, forward strand.
AATTAATTATCCAAATGTGGTCTTGTTTAATACACACAAAGTGTACTAATACAGCGAGTCAAAATAATACAGTGAGTCGAAACAATAGATAACGTTATTATCTGTTTTCTATAACCAAGACATGCCTACTTAAACTCTATGCTACTGTCATATCGATAATTTGTCTAATTCCATTTAAACTGTGAACAATAACTTATATTCTGTAAAAATTTAAAATCTGGTATTCTATGTGCAAGTCGTACTCTACACATTGGATTAAATACTGTACAAAATAAAGAACTTTCATGCATAACATTAAAGAAATAATATTGCATACATTGCTCATTAAGATTCTCATAGAATAGAAAAATTAATTTTATTAAATATTAAAACCAAATAAAATATATAGTTTTTAGTATGCAACTCTTATAATCTCCCACTTATACTCAAAATTATGCTGTCATATATCTAACTCCTATGCCCTCTACATGACTATCAAAAGTCTTAGCCGGTAAGCTCTTTGTAAAAGGATCTGCAAGGTTGTCTCCTGATGCAATCTTGATCACAATAATATTACCTTTCTATACAATTTCTCGTATCATGTGATACTTTTGCTCAATGTGCTTTCCTTTCTTGTGGACTCTTAGCTCCTTCGAGTTTGCAATTGCACCACTATTATCACAATAAAGTGTAATTGGCGATTGAATTGAAGGCACCACATTTAGATCCAACAGGAAGTTCCTGAACCAAACGGCCTCTTTGGTTGCTTCAAAAAATGCCACGTACTCGGCTTCCATGACAGAATCAGCAATGCAAGACTGCTTGATACTCCTCCAACTAATAACTCTACCTCCTAAGGCAAACACATCATAAGGTAGATTTACAGGAATCTTTGTCTGACTAAAAATCTGAGTATGTGTAACCTAAAAGTACTAGACTGTCTGTCTGGTAAACTAATATATAATCACTAGTCCTTTTCAGGTATTTAATTATATTCTTTACCGTAGTCTATTGCTCATATCTTGGGTTAAACTGATATTTTCTAACCATGCAAACGGCAAAACAGATATCGGGTCTAGTGCAAAGCATAGCATATATTAGATTTCTTACTACTTATGCATAAGGAACTGCCATCATCTTCTCTATCTCATCAGGTGCCTTAGGACACTGATCCTTGGATAGAGTGATTCTATGCCGGAAAGGGAGAAACACTTTCTTGGAATCCTACATGTTAAAACGAGCTGTCCCTTAACTGCTTTTGGACCCGTGCCTCCCTGTTTTTGAACTTTTTTCTTCTTCTTGCCTTTCGGCTTAGAGGAAGAATATTTTTCTGCTACATGCACAGAACTTAGTTTGCTAAGAACGCCTCAGTTGCTTGAAGTTCTTTAAGAAGTTCTGCCAACGAAAAGCTGAGCTTATTCATGGAATAAGTCAAGCAGAACTGCTTAAAGCTATCAGGTAGTGACTAGAGTATGATATTGACCTGGGTTTCCCTGTCAATTTCAGCTCCTAGGATCTCCAATTCATTTAGAAAACTAATCATCTTCAGAACATGATCCTAACTGAGGTGCCTTCAGCCATGCTTGTATTCATAAAAGACTTTATGGCCACCTGCATAGCAGCACGATTTTGATCTCTAAATATTTTTTTAACTTTCATAATCATGTCATAGACACTGGGCGTAGACTGATGCTGATGCTACAAAACATTTGACATGGAAGCCAAAATGTAAGAACGAGCCATCTGATCAGCTTTCTATTACTTCTGATGGGCCTAAATTTCCTGTTCGGTCGCCTCTTCATCAGGTACTGGTGGACAAACTTCAAACAATACAAATTTGTAGTCCTCAGCAGTTAAGACAATGTCCAAATTCTTTTTTCAGTTTACATAGTTTGGTCTCGTTAGTTTATTTTCTTTGAGTATTGACGCGAGTACATTGAAAGCCATTTTAATATTGAGAATTACATAATTAAAAATAACGATTAATTATGACAAGAAAAATTTTAAATTTATTTTAATTTAGTTTCCTCTACCATTTAAAAAAAATTCGCCAACAGCCTAGTATTCTGTGAATAGCATGCCTCGATGGGAGGACGTCTACTATCTATCGTTTATCCAGATAGGCCAATTCCTATTAATTTTTACTATTTAGGTAACTAAACTCACCAAGTAAAATTAAATAGTTGACATAATTTCTGTCCAGCAAATAATAGCAGTGCTCAGATGGAGAGAATACTATTATTTATAACTAAGTGTTAACCACTACCTAATTTCAAATCAATCGCTTTGCAATAAACCCTTCAGATGGAGAAGTGATCCATACTAATAATTATCTAGAATTATCCCTATATAACGTTCGTACTGGCAATACCACAATTAATCTTGTTCGATGGGGAGGAAGGCCATACTGCCAACACGCATAATTAATTACATCGCCTACAAACTGGTGATGGAGACTGCGAGATTTATTTGTGAATAAATTTTCTCTTCCACTTAGATTTTCAAAATATTTTTTAGGGTTATAAAATTTTATTTAATTAAAATAAAATTATTAATTTTAAAAACTACACGATCCGAAAGATTTTAAAATATCTTTCCGTGTACATGATCCAAAAGATTTCGATTTGCCAAACCATCTTTTGTATTTTAATGCGTAACAAACAAAATTCGAAGCATGCATAGTTTTTCCTTTAGCTTTACAGTTAAGGTAGTGATTAAAGGCATTCGATTATTTTATTTTTACGTTATACATTTATTAAAAAAATAATTTATTTAGATTAAATATTTTTTTATTTAATTAATTCAAAATTCAAAATTAATTTCCATGTCTTTCCAAAATATTCAATTTAAAAAATTATTTTAAACGTGTTATTTTGTAAAAAATAACATATCTAAAGTTTTTTCGTTTAATTAAAAAATTTTAATTGAAAAAACATAATTTTATTTTTCATTACAAAATTTTAATTAAAAGCAATTTTTTTTGAATTAATTAAATTAACAGAAAAAATAAAACAGATATATATCATCCACGCAGTTTAAAAAAATATAAATGCAAGATATGTATATATCCTAATTTTATGATTAAACAAAAACTCTATTGAATTTTAGTCTCCTGTTCAAAGATAACTTGTAATCTTTCAATCATTTTTTGAATTAGCTTATGGCATTTAAGTTGCATCAAGATTTCTTGATATGCAGTGTTATACATATAAAACACTCCCAAGCCTCGAAAACATCAGAAAAGACGAGCCAAAACAACCCCGAACCACCATCTCCATCGCCAGCCAACCGGCACCACTGACGCCGCCGCACACCGCTGCTTCAGGTGGCTTCCGTCTCTCCCAAACTTTGTTATCGACCTCATTTTTTCTGAAAATAGCTTACAAAAAATACAAATTTTTCATAAAAAACCCGGTTCGAAAACGGCTCCGAAAACAACTTCGATGGCCGCCAAAAACAGCACTGCCGCACGCCTGTGCCACTGCCCTGTTGCCGCCGCCCGTTTGGGCTTTTTCTGTGGTGATTTTGGTTCTTGTTTTCTCCTGTTGTTAGCACTAATTTTCAGCAACATATTACTTTAAAGAACACCTGGAAATTAGTCCCAAAAAAGCTCAAAAAAAGCCCTGAACAGCCCGTTGTCGCCGCTGAAAAACCGCCCCCTATTGCTAATTTTTCTGTGCTGCTTTTGCCTCCAATTTTTTTATTGTTTTGGACTGTTTTTTCTGTTAGTTTTACTGCTGTATTATGCCAAAAAATCTGCTAAAAAATAGTCCAAAAAATGTCCGAAAAAATCATAAAAAATAGCCTCAAATTGCTGTCGGCGGCGCCGCCGATGGTGGCTATTTTTATTAGTTTTTACCAGCTGTTTTGGGACTTATTTTGCTACTATTTTTAGTGCATAAAACCTGCAAAAATTATTTCAAAACTATTGAAAAACCACCGCGATCTGTGGCTCGAAACACCCAAAACCACCGCTGGTGCCGCCGATTTTGCAGCCGCATGTTCTTCGTGTTCTTGGATATTCAAACATGTTCTTAAATATACTAAATAATATTTAAAAACAAATAAAAATTTTTACATCAAAAATCTGTGTCGAAGGTTCACATTTGAATTAAAAAATCTTAAACTATTATGATCAACCCTCGTGATTAAAAAATAATTAAATCGTTATTAAAACCATTCAATCAAACATGAATATAACGATGATCATAAAACCAAAATTAGAACGCCTGCAAAACAAACTAAAGCTACCCAGCCCCTTGGTAAACTGAAAAAAAAATCAAAACAGCTCTACTACCAATTGTTGGTGACAAACTGCCAAGATCATTGATTTGCAAACGATTTTAAAAAAAAATAAAACTGGATGGGCAATTGTCGAAACAAGCTCTAGATAAATATTTTTTGATGTCGAATGTTCAAAATAAAACCCGTGCCACCACAATTAATTCAGATGAATAATTTTTGGTCGATTCTTCAACTACGAATTTTGATTCCCGAGTTGAAGCTCTAGTTAGACTTTTTACTGTATTCCCGATGCGATTCTTAAACGTAGTGTGGGTTACGATCTTTCGAGAACTAGTACCGGCAGAACCTAGACAACTTTAGTCTTGGAAGACAACTTATGATTTTAGTTCAGTCTACCAGCATATTTATAGGGCTACAACAGGGACCTGTGGAGTAATTATGACTTAGATTTCTTGTGTGACTCAGATACCTATTCAGCGATTTCTGCAAATATGCAAATCTCTCAGCGGTTTCTGTAATTATGAAAATCGTGCAGCAGTTTCTGTAATTTTTATAAAACACTAAATTACAGTTCATACCACTAACGAACTGTAACTGCACTCTTAACCATAATCTCAAGACCAATTTGCATTGAGCTCCTGTTATTAAATGCTTAAACAATTTTCTCACGTTAAGATTTTTAATATCCGTCAATTAAATTTAATTACTAACAATTTACTTTAATCGGCATCTTTTAAAATTTTTTAAATCCTTCCTTAAGGGTTTTTCGTCAATCCTGAACAATCAAGACGTGAATTCCGTCAATAATTAATATTCACCATATAATTAATACCGTTTTCAAACTCACCGAGATTATAGACCCATAAAAGATCGCACTCTCTAATGAATCAAAACAGCAAATATTAAATATATGCAAATCAATAATTATTTCAGAATTAAGAATATAAACACTCATAATAACCTTGGGGTGCGAATTAATTTATATAATCAGTATAAAATTAATTAACTCAATGTGGTCCTATTTAATACACACAAAGTGTAAATGCACAGCGAGTCCGAATAATAATGATGCTATTATCTGTTTTTCGTAACTAATACAGGCCTACTAAAACTCTATGCTACGGTTGTACTGATGGTTTGTCCAATTCTATCTAAACTGTGAATAATAATTTATATTGTACAAGAACCTATAATCTGGTCTTTTGTGTACAAGTCATACTCTACACACCAAATTAAATATTATACTGAATAAAAGATATCCATGCATAATATTAAAGAAATAATATTGTATATATTGCTTATTAAGATGCTCGTAAAATAGAAAAATTAATTTTATTAAATATTAAAATCAAATAAAATTTATAGTTTTCAATATACAACCCTTGTAGATCTAACCTAAAATCAATAGGTTATAGTATTTGTCTTGTATATCCTATTCATTTGAGCTTGTTTTAAGCCTTGTGCAATGTATATACCCTTTCTATACCGCTAAAAACCATGGCCGTGACTTTTATTTGTCACGGCTGTGAGTTTTTTTAAATTTTTTTTCTTTGTTGTAACCATATATTTGTCACGGCCGTATGCTTTGTGACAATTTTTGTCATGCCCGTAACATTTATTGCTTCGGTCGTGAGTTTTGTACATGTCTAGTAGCTTAAATATGATGTTGTAGTCTCCTCTGTTTATTCTGTACAGCCTATTTATAACATGTTACGGGCAAAAATACTGTTGCATGACCATTAGACCTTTATTTGTTCGTTTTATCGCTTATTAGCATGTTTTTTGTTTTTCTTTGCTCAAACGATACGCAAGGCATATCTAAAAATAAAAACAAAGTCACACGACCCTAGGAATCATAGTTAGAATTTTGTTTCTTTGATTGCTTTTGTTTGAACTTTCTTTAACCTCCTGTTTTGTATATATTACCTTTAAAATGTTTACAACAATAATCAATATTAACAAAGTAGAGGCAAACTTCACGGTTGGGCGAAAAGGGTGCCTAACACATTTTCTTTTTGTACCTTAGCCCTCGAACTCTCTTTTCTTTGGTTACGTTCTTAAAAAAGATCCGCGACCTTCGTTTTATTTTTATTTTTTGGTTTTTCTCAAACACCAAGTGGCGACTCCATTTTTCAAAAAGGGTGTTCAGATATCTTGGTCTTTTTTTGTTTTAAAAAGAAAAAGAATATTTTTCTCAAAAACAATAGCTATCCAATGCATTCCTCCGCACCCAAAACATCCGCTGCTTTTTCTGGCGATTCCATTGGGGATTGGTTTTTCAAAAATATCATAAGAGGGCTAAACTTGAAATATCAATGGTTCTTGTTGTAAATTTTTCATTGGTATTTGTATTTATATTTGCATATTTATGTACTTGGTTCACAAATCCCCATTTTGCTTATCCGATATCCTCGTCAGTTTACTATCTCTGGGCTATGTCGGGGAAGCCAACAAGTTTTCTGGCCACATGCTCCCATATATGTGGCAAAAAGAGTTATTGTGTACCATTTGACCATGCCTTACACCATTTTTGGCATTAGAAGGTATATTCTTGACTCTATTCAAAAGGTACACAGAGTACAAATCTACCAGCCTTCTCATGTTGCATATAGTTTCTTGGGACCCTTCTTTTAGGATCAATAATTCTTTTAGGACTATGTGATTTTCTTTTATGGATGCTTTTGTTTGTATAGTTAACACCCCAATTAGGATTAGTTTTCGTCTTCTTAATCCATCATCGAGAGTGAGTTATTTTCAGTTTAGGCCCGGCTAATGCGTCTTTCGATTTACATGAGCCCTTTCAGTTCAGAGACTTAGGATAATAGCGCTGAGGAGAGAAGAACCTATGCGTACTTGGGCTTGATCTCCTAGTGGAGGACTCAAACGTGCCGACCAGTTGAGATTACCAATGGCAAACCCAAAATTGACCATGACTGATATGATGAGGGTAATTCTAGAATTGCAATGAACTGTTGAAGGAGTCAGTACCACTGTAACGAATCAGGTTATGATCTAGACCCAGTGTTAGGCTTAGATCCAAGCTTTGCAGACCCAAGTTACAGACCCTAACGTGGTTGTTCTGAATAACCCCGAGGATGGTATAGGAGATAATATCTAGGATGATAATATGGGACCTGAGGGAGCCCAACCAGCAATTGCACAGCCTATCTGGCCAGGAATCTCAAAAATCCTAGCCACCAAGGAATCGATCTTGTCTGATATGGTCAACAAGTTAGAGAAGATTTTGAGGAAAGCATGAGGAATTGAGGACTATAGGCTAGATGTCGAAGGACTTTGTTTATTTCCCGATGCTAAGTTACCTGAGAAGTTTAAAATACCCGATATGGAGAAGTTTCATGGGATCAGGAACTTGAGGATCCATATGAGAATGTACGTGGGAACTCTATCGCTGATGGGTATCAGTGATTAGTTGAATGCTTAGCTTTTCTAACGGTCTTTGTTAAAAGTCACTCAGAAATGATTTCTATCTTACACGCTGCAAAGATAAGAATGTGAGAGGACATTGCTACTGCATTTGTCAATCAGTACAACTACAACATCAAGCTTGACGTTACTACTCGAGAACTCGAGACCACATGGCAAGAGGCCAAAGAATCTTTTGTTAAGATTCTGACCCGATGGAGGGCTAAGGTAGCCAAGATAACAAACCGACCCACTGAGAAAGAGCAAGTGAGAATGGTGGTGAAGAACTTACAGTCACAGTTATGCAATTATCTGATAACACAGCCGTTGATGACATTTGAGTAGGTTTTCGATGCTGGGATATAAATAGAGGATGCACTGCAGTCTCGGGATATTAGGAAGGGAGAACTGAGTCAAAGAATGGTTCGAAAGTCTTATGCTAATAATTCGAACAATGCCACTAATGCTGTGAACTGAAGCTATAAAGTGAAGCTGTTAAATTCCAACCCGAATCAAGCTAGCCCATCTGTCCAGCTAACTACCCAAAATCAACCCCGAAACCAAAAGAGAACCTTCACCCAACTCATTGTACCTTTAACATCCATCTTAAGTTGTCTGATTGAAAGGGATCTCCTAAAGCCTTTGGAGATAACCCTGCCTCTAAACCTTTTACTGCCCAGATATAATCCTACCTAGTACTACGCCTTCCATCAGGGGCACAGTCATTTAACCAACAATTGCATGAGGCTTCGGCATGAGATTCCAGACTTGATAGATAACAAGGTGATTCCTTCACTGACTGCTGTTTAGAGACCGAATGTTACCACCAACCCTCTGTCGAACTATGCAAACCGGTAAAATGTGAATGCCGTTGAAAGAGAGTCAGAAGAATTTGATCCCACGAAATTTATAGTCTTCACAACAAAAGCGAAACTAATTACAATTTTGTCGTCCGGACTAGAGGTATTACTGCTCAACGACCTTATTCAGGATCTAATAGACGATGATTTTGATAACTTTTCAATTTTTATCATCCACAAAGAGAAAGTTCCTCTCCCTGTCAACGATAATGATGAGGAAGATGAAGAAAGAAGACAACTGTGGAAAGATCTGGCCTGCCTTGAGGCATTAAACAATTTGGAGGAAGCATGAATCGACATCAAATGCCATGTCCCGACTATCCCAAGCGACGATATAGCCTGGCACTGAGGGGAAGCTTAGTATGAGGAAGTCAACCCGAGTTTTGGAATTAAAAAAATAGGAAAAATAGTATCAAAAATAGGAGAATCCTCGAAGGAAAAGGAGGTTGAAAGCGAGAGTAAGCAGGATGGAAATCCACCAGCCAGTATGAAAATCGAGAAAAAAAAGCAGGAAAAGAAAAAGGAAAATTCACCCCAAGTGAACTTATTGGGAACTGCAAGTCTTGTATTTGATCCTTCCATATACATTGTTCCTCATCATGAGACAAAATTGAGAACACCTCTACCCGAGGGACCGATCTTATGTTCTCTCAAAATGGATTATCAAGAAAAGAATGACATGTAGGAGTTAGAAGAGATAGAGCAAGAATTCATGGACGTAGAATACGATGAAGGAGAGGATGTGTCGGAATGGCACCCGATAGTCGAAGAAGCACGTGACCATGGAGGCCCGTGGGAGCCTTGAGGCCCTTTTCCCCTGTATGATTATGAGAATCCGTTTGACAAGGTATCACTATCACAACTCTTTGAACTAGAGACCAATATCGATGAAGAGTCTGATTGGTTTTCGCAAAACATAATGGGAGTTGAGAATGATTTATGGGGAAATGAAGTAGACAATGGAGAGAAAGCTAGCACATACGATTTTTGGGCCTTCCGAGAGAAAGGGTGTCCGGTGGTTGATATTCAAGAAGTGGTTGACTAGTTTGAAGGACTATGGGAGCTCGAAGAGTGGATAGAGCATCTAACAAGGAGAGAGAGACATTTTAAGCCCGCACAGCTAGAGAAGGGGCAACCAAGTAGGGGCATGGAAGAGCTGAAAAAGCAAATAGAGAAGAAAAATAATGAAGAAGAGGACGTAGTCTTGAAGCAACGTAAGAAGACGCAAGCCAATGTGAGCTTTTAGGGGTTACTTGTGGCATCTCATAAGCACAGATAGGCCGCCTTGAAAGCTTTAAATAGTGTGGACATCCCAATTGACGTATCTCCCGATCAGTTGGTTAGAATGCTTATACCCGAGAAGCAGACCAATGTTATCGCCTTTAGTGACAGACTTTCTGACCAAGGGACCACCTCACAACAAACCGTTGCACTTAACCGTCAAGTGTTTAGAAAAATAGGTGTCAGTCATCTTGGTTGATAACGGTTCAGCTCTCAACATATGCCCATAATGAACTGCTTACCATTTGGGACTGAAGCGACAAGACTTCAGATCGAGCGCGTAAGGAGTACGTGCATACGACAACACAAGAAGAGACGTGTTGAGATTGGTGACCTTCATAGTGATAGTAGGGACATTAGAAAGTGAGGTGGAATTCCATGTTCTCGATATTCCAACCTCATTTAATCTCCTGCTGGGAAGACTGTGGCTACATGATCTGACAGTTAGAGCAGTTCCATCGACCCTACACCAAAAGGTGAAGTTAATAAAGGAAGGAGTAACTATCACTATTCTGGGCGAATCTGGCATGTCGACCCCGATCAATGACACTACCTCGCTACTCGAGATTTAGCATGAGGAAGAAGACCTCCTTCTAAATGGGTTCGACTTTGATAAGATTAAAAATGTCCAATTTTGAATGAACGAGGAGGGTATGTGTACCCAAGGGTTGTAGAAATGATGAAGACAATGTCCTATTTTCTAGGGATGGGACTAGGCAAGCACCTATAAGGGATTTTAGAACCAATCCCCGTGCATCACAATCACCATAGGTAAGGACGAGGGTATGGGTCAGAGACGGAAGAAGAAAAGATAAGGAAATACAGGTTAACGCTGAATGGTCGTTTTGTTAAAGAAGGGAATGATTTCCTCTATTGTGGATTTTTCGAATCGTGGATAGAGGAGAAGACTAAACAAAAGCTGCCGGGGCTAGAGATCCTTTTTGGCCATTAGTTGTCCAATGATGAGGGAAAAGTAAAAATATGACAGATGAAATTCACCAAAAAGTACCGATAGACTAGCTGGTTCATTGCAAGGAAGGAAATTTGAGTTCTTTCTTCGATGAAGAGATGGCCCGAGTGCATATAGGCAATGAAGAACAAGTGGACGTGCCGATGATAGAAGCTGACGCACTTATGGATCACACCTCACTTATCATGGATGCTGCTAAAATGAAAAAGAGTCAATTTTTTGAGTCTTTTCTTATGCACGATGTAACAAGTGAGTTGGAGTTCGAGTCTATTGAACTTGTTTTCACAAAGTCTGTGAACAATGTTTGTAACAACGAGTCGACCGAGAATGCGTATGTTAGCATCCCGAGCCCCTTTTGTCTTAAGGCTCATGTTATAACCCCCCTTGATATCAATGAAATGAAATCAAAAAGGAAGAAGAAATGCGAGCTAAACCTATAATTGAAGAAACTGTTTTAATAAATCTTAATAATGAAAAAGATCCATGAATCGTTCAGGTTGGTTCCACGCTGTCTTTATAGGAACGTGAACAATTAATCTTTTTATTAAAAAAATTTAAAAATATTTTTGCATGGTTCTATGAAGATATCCCGGCATAGACCCTGATATCGTACAACACCAAATCCCCTTTTTCCAGATGCCAAATTCGTTAAGTAGAAACTCAAAAGGATCAGGCTAGATTGGGCGCTCAATATCAATGAAGAAGTTACCAAGCAGATAGATGCTATATTTCTCATGGTAACAGAGTATTCGAAGTGGGTTGCCAACATCGTCCCAATACCAAAGAAAGATGAAAAGATCCGAGTATGTGTCAACTTCAGAGATCTTAATAAGGCCAGTCCCAAGGACGACTTTCTTCTCCATCACATAGACGTATTTGTAGACAACACTGCCAAGAATACGCTCTTATCTTTCATGGATAATTTCTATGGGTACAATCAGATTTTGATAGCACCGAAAGACTGAGAGAAAAGTACCTTCACGACAGCTTAGTGCACTTATTGTTATAGGGTCATGCCGCTCAGACTGAAAAACACCGGAGCGACCTACCAAAGGGCTGCAACCACGTTATTGCACGACATGATACATAGGGAAGTGGAGGTATATGTGGATGACATGATCGTGAAGTCCAAAACCCGAGAAAGGCACGTTATCGCACTGAAGAAATTCTTCGAATGGATCAAAAAGTATAAAATGCACCTGAACCTACAGAAGTGTGCCTTCAGAGTCACAACAGGAAAGATGCTTAGATTCATGATTACATAACAAGGTGTAGAGATGGACCCATCAAAGATCAAAGCCATCCTCAAAATGCCCTTTCCAAGAACTGAGAAGGACGTAAGGAGTTTCTTAGGAAAAATTCAGTTCATTAGTTGATTTATTGCCAAACTGACCACGACTTGTGAACCACTATTTTGGCTTTTAAAGAAAGGGACCAAGTTTCAGTGGGATCAGCAACGTCAAGACGCCTTCGATGCCATACGGAACTATGTACAAAATCCTCTAGTTTTGTCACCACTAGAACCTAGCAATCCTCTGATATTATGCCTATCAGTGACCGATTCGGCAATGGGGTGTATGCTTGCACAGGAAGATAAAGCCAAGGTAGAAAGAGCTGTCTATTACTTGAGTAAGAAGATGACCGAATGCGAACGACGGTATACGCCTTTGGAGAAGACTTACTGGGCGCTAGTCTAGGCATCCAAAAAGTTACGCCATTATATGCTAGCATACCGAGTTATTCTAATCTCGGGGATAGATTCGCTCAAATGCCTCTTTGAAAAGCCAGCACTGACAGGAAAGTTGGCTCGTTGATTGCTTATGCTGGCTGAATTCGACCTGCAGTATGTCACCAGGAAGTCAGTTAAAGAGAGAGCATTTGTAGAGTTTTTGGCTAACCACCTTATCAAAGGAGAAGAAGAACTCGAGTTTGAGTTTCCCGATGAGAAAGTGCTAAATATTGAGAAGGATCTGTGGACCCTCTATTTTGATGGAGCCTCGAACCAATACGGATGCAAGATAGGGATACTCCTCATCACCCTCGATAACTCCCATATCCATTTGGCTTCCAAGTTGAATTTTGAGGTTACTAATAATCAAACGGAGTACGAAGATTGCTTAGCCAGGTTGGAATCAGCCTCGAAAATAGGGGCAAGAAAGCTAGAGATTATAGGAGAGTCAGCTTTGGTTGTATCTCAGGAAAAGGAGAATGGAAGGTTAAAGAAGAAAAGCTAGTTCAGTACCACCGAGAGCTTGAAATAATGATTTCCTGCTTTGAAAGCGTGGTGTTTACCTATGTTCCAAGACTGCAGAACAAGTTCGCCGACACTTTAACAACTCTGGCGTCAATGATAGACATACTACCTAGAGGATGAGGCCTTTGGAGATTCAACAGAGCGATACACTTGCGATCAACAACATCGTCGTTACCCAATAAGCCAACGACGGGCTACCATGGTATCACGACATTTGAAATTTCATTGAAAAGGGATAATCTCCTAGCCGAGCCAGTAAAAAGGATCAGAGATCTATCAGAAGACTCATTGTGCAATTTATAATCTGTGGAGGAAAACTTTACAAAAGAGAATATTTGGGAGTCAATAAGCTTTATGTCAACACAGAAGAGGGACGCGAGTTGATGAGATAGATTCATAGAGGAGTTTGTGGACCTCACATGAGTGGGATGATGCTGGCAAAGATGATCCTACGCCAAGGATATTTTTGGATGAAAATTGAAACGAATTTCCACCAGTTCGTCCAGAGCTGCCGAAAATGCCAAATTCACGCAAATCTCATGCATGTACCGTCGTCTCGGCTTTATAACATGACCTCGCTCTGGCCGTTCTCAGTTTGGGGAATCGACGTGACAGGGAAGGTTACAACCAAGGTTTTAAATGGGTACGAGTTTATTCTCATAGTAATTGATTACTTCACGAAGTGGTCGAAGTTGGCTCTTACTTAGTCCTAAAGGCCTTCCAAGTAGCCAGATTCATCAAGAAAAATCTCATATGTTAGTATAGAGTTCCACAAGAGATCTTTTTTTACAACGATTTCCACTTTCAAGGATAAGTTTTAGACCTCTTAGAAGAGTATCGAATCGTTGGCCATAAGTCTTCGCCATACCGACCACAAACTAATGGAGCCATGGAGGCTGCAAATAAGAATGTGAAGAAGATCCTACGAAAAATGATAGAGGAAAGCAAAGATTGGTCGAAAAAGTTGCCATTTGTGATTTGGGGATACCGAACATCAATTAGAATTTTCACTAGAGCAATGCCCTATGCTTTGGTCTATGGAATGGAAGCAGTTCTACCTATAAAATTGGAGATCCTGTCTCTAATAATAATGGCTGAAGGTGATATTCTGGAGTTAAAAAGGTAGAGGGACATATTCGAAGAGTTACTCTTGTTTGATGAAAGGAGACTTAGAGCCCTGTTTCACGTTCAAGGATACCAAAGAATGATAGCTCGAGCATTTAACAAGAAGGTTAAGTCTCGGAACTTGAAAGAAGGTGACTTAGTCCTCAAAGAGATTAGAGCTTCAATCTTTGTTCCAAGGGGTAAGTTCAAACCCAATTGGGCCAAACCTTATCTCATCAAAACCTTGATGTTAGGAGGTACTGCCATCCTTATGGATCTGGACGAAAATATTTTCTCTACACCCATCAACTTAGACCAGCTCAAAAAGTTCTACCCCTGAGGGAATGCCCGTAAAAGGAAAGCGTCAATACTCGAGTGTAACCCGAGCCTCGAACTACGTTACGGCATGATTCCCTTTTTTCGGGACACATAGGGAGCTTCTGCCTGAAGTTCAGCCCAAACCTTTAAGTTGAAATTCACCCTTTGTAACCATGTTTCAAGTAGCAGGATCAATGTAAAAACTCATTCTAAATTTTTCTAATAAAATGGTTATATCGCAAGAATGAAAATTTAAAGAACAAGTTTTAAAAGTCACCATAAGCCAGAAGTGGAGAAACTTTCATTAATAAGTTTTACCAATATAGTTTTCAAAAGTAAGAGAGGCTCACAAGTCCTCATCCTATGAAACTAAAATGGGAAACAAGCAAGATATTGGGACATAACAAAGAAAAGTTAAGTTCTTCTCCTCTTTACATCTCCTCCATGTCCAACCATGCGCTCTATCTATGCTAACAGCCAAGCCTTGTAACTCGCAGATAACCCGCTGTCAAAATTCCCGCCAACCGGTATCCTCAGTCGAGAAGACCAAACCCACTGGTACTGACCCAAGAAAGCGACCCAGTGAGGGGAACTGTACGGATGACTCACAGTAGCCTCAGGGCAAATCTGAGTATGCCTGAGCTGATGAAGAATGCGATAAAGATAATAGAAAGTAGCCAGCTTCAAGCCGACCAATAGGACCCCCAAGTGGCCCACAGTCGCAGTAGTCATAGAAGATATCTTCAGCTAGGGGCATAGCTAGGAGATGTCCTCCCCGATAAGAGAACTCAGGTAATCCTACCAAGTAGCCTTGGTGGAGCACAGGTGATAAATTTGACGATGAGTGAAGGATTTCACGCTATAACTATCAGACACAGGCTTCTCCAGCATATTCACTTTCTCCATTAGCCAAATATAAGATAAACAAATAAAAAGGAGAGTTGAGTGGAAAAATCTAAAAGAATAAAGAAAAATGAGAGCTGAGTAGAAAAAATAGAGAGAAAATACAGAAAGAGAAAGCTAAGTGCAAAAACTCAAGAGAAATACAGAAAAAAAGAGTTAAGAGACTACCTGCAACCAGAGAGCACTACCGGCAAAGAAAGGGGCACCCTCAGTGTGGACTGCATCAAACCCAAGGAGCATCTCGGCAAGAACTAACGGGACAAGATCCCGGTCCTCGTGAATCTGATGAGCCATTTCTACCAAGGAAGAGCTAGCCCGCCCGTCCGAGGGTACCAAGAGGAAACGAGCCAGAAGACAGATGCAAAAAGCATACCTGCATTAAAGCTAAAAAGTGAAGTCTACAAGAGATCCCTGAGGCCCAAAGCGGTCCACGATCCGTGCCACGTTGAGAAATCAATCGTAGGTAATGAGAGAAGCCTCACGCTTGGAATACTACAGAGCTGCATCAACATGTCCCTAGGACTTGAGAACTATGACCTCTTCCCTACCCGAAATCTCCAGAATATCTAAAAAGTCCTCTACTGTTGGACATAACTCCTCAACACCAAAACGGAATGCATGTGCCTTGGGATCCCTTAGCTAGGCTGCTCCTTGCAGAAAGATACCAATCAATCCTCAGGGTTCGCAAATAGAACAACGCATCCAGACCAAAGTTGAGAAAGTTTTTACGCTCAACCGAAGAAAAGTTGCTCATACAAACCAAAATAGAGTTGTTGTAAGAGTGGGTCATGAAGAATACAAAGAAAGGGCAAGATATCCAGAACAGTGGGGTCTGGAACAGTTGCCCCCTTTTATAGACCCAGAAATGGAGAGAACCTACAAAATATACTCAAGTTTCACACCAAAAACTTTTATCACGGCCGTCGCCTTTTTCTAATGGCCATCAACTTCTTACCTCACGGCCGCAAGATCATTTCTTATGGTCGCGACTTTTTTATGCAGAAGTTTTGACAGCCTATCCTCATTTTGCCAGCATGCCCCAAACTGTAGTTACGAACCTGCTAGCAACTCGCAACAAAGAAAGCAGTTTACATGGAAAGATCACAACCCATGAGTCATACATCATGCGTAATGAGAGTCTAGGAATTTCAAAAATAATTTTCATAACATAATAACAATAAGGCATCTATGATAATCAAAGGTGTAAACCACATGGCACGAAGGCCCAACCCATCATAAGTAAAGTAAATGTGTGTTGTGGCACGCAAGCCAAAAGAAGAATCAAAGGTACGCAGGCCCCATCCATCGTATCTATGTAGTGTGTCAGGAACAGTATGTCAGTGTGTATTAGTGGGAGTATCAAGAGCCGTGTATTAGTACGTATCAAGAGAAATGTACCTGTGTGTATTAGTGTGTATCAAGAGTAGTGTAATAAATCAAAACAAAGTATCAAAATGTATCAAATAAGCACGCAGGCCCAAACAAGAATAGGCATGCAGGCCTCCGTGAATAGTAAAGAAGAGAGAAAAATCGTGGTAAAATAGCAGCAAGTCATTTACTCTCGCCGGGTCCTCTTCCTCCGGACAACGTAGTCTCCTCGAGATGACTCATCAAACGACCCCTTCAACCCCGTTCCCTCCTCTGTGCTAGTGGCAGTCTGCGTCCCGCAGTAGGTCCCAACTCTAGAAGAAGTAGCAGCAAAAGAAGTGGAAGCGGAAGTCTGTGCTCGCGTTGCAACTGGAGCAGCAGGTGCCGTGCGACCATTGCGAGTCCTTGGTCCTCCGCCACGTCAACGTTGAAAGAAGAAAAGGGACGTGTCAGTTATAGTAGATAAATATGAGTAGAAAGGAAAGAAGAGTGTAGAAATGTAAATCAAAGTAGCAAAAAGCAAGTACCAAAGCAGGGCCACCTCGAGGGGCAGGAGGCTCCATGCCTTGGGCTTGAAAAGCAGCATCCCAACGACAAACCAATACTCTCAACCCAGAGATCAGGCGAAGGCACTGGTGACGTCACTCCCAAGGCATCTATCAAGAGAAGAATTGAATTAGTGCAGATATCATAATTAGTGCTGATATGAGAATCAGTGTAGTCAGATATAAGGGGCAGTATGGAAAGCAGAAGGAAGGATGTCATACCTGCTCTACACCGGGGGAAAGGAGAATCTCTTGGGCCGCTGGCTCGGGGATCTGAATTTGGTGAAGATTTTCGTCTACAAAGGTGTCCACCGTCCATGGCAACTTAAGGGGAAGCAAGAGGAGGACCCCGCACGACATCACAGGCATCGAGGGCAGGCATGAGCTTTTCCCAGGCAAAAATCGTATAGTCACGATCCTTGCCCTTGATCAGCGTCGCAGCATCAAGGCCTACCATGGTGCGGATAATCTCGGCTGTGCAGAGGGTGTCGGTTTGACGCATCCCAACCAGAGGCGTCCTTGGGATACAAAAATGGTCATACCCCAAGGATTGTCGAACTACGTGTTGGAAGCAAAATTGCCAAGATCATTGTTTTTGTAAACGATTTTTGGTAAAAAAAAATTGGACGGACAAACGCCCAAACGGACTTCAGATTAAACTTTTAACATTGAACGATCAAAATAAAACCCGTGCAACCGAAGTTAATTTAGAAGAATACATTCTTATCGGTCGATTCTTCAACTACGATTTGATTTTGAGTTAAAACTCCTGTCAGATCTTCTACTATATTCCCTTTCGTGATTCTCGAATGTAGTATGGGCTATGGACTATCGAGAACTCGTACCGGCAGAACCCATATATATTTAGTCTTGAAAGACAAGTTATGATCTAAAATTGGTTCAGTCTACCCGCATATATATAGGGTTATAACAGGGACCTGTGGAGTAATTATGAGTAAGACTTCCAGTGGAACACAGACACCTACCATTAGTTTCTGCAACTATGGAAAGACAGCAGCGATTTCTGTAATTTTCATAAAATACTGAATTATAGTTCACACCACTAAAGAACTATAATTGCACTCTGACCCATATTTTCAAGACCTTCTTGCATTGAGCTCCTGTTATTAAATGCTTACTATTTCTCCCCACGTTAAGATTCCCGATACCCACTAATTAAATTTAATTACTGACAATTTAATTTAATCGGCATCTTAATTTTTTTTAAGCAATTCCACATAACTTATTTGACCGTTGGATAATCAAATCCACCTGTAGGGATTGGCCCGGTCAAAGCTTATAAGCTTCCTTAAGAGGGTTTCATCAATCCCAATTTTTTGGGACGTGGATTCCGTCAATAATTAATATTTGTCATATAAATAATACCGATATCTAACTCACCGGGAATATAGACCTATATAAGATCGCACCCTCTAATAAATCAAAATAACGAATATTAAATATACGCAAATCAATAATTTTTTCAGATTTAAGAGGATAAGCACTATTCATAATAATCTTGGGATGCGAATTAATTTATATAGTTAGTATAAAATTAATTATTCCAAATGTCTCGTTCAATACACACAAAGTGTACTAGTACAGAGAGTCGAAATAATAAACGACGTTATTCTTTGTTTTCCGTAACCAAGACAGGTTTACTAAAACTCTGTTCAACAGTCGTACCGATGGTATGCCCAATTCTATCTAAATTGTGTACATAAAACTAATATTATTCAAAAACCTAAAATCTGATCTTTTGTGTGCAAGCCGTACTCTACACACCAGATTAAATACTATACAGAATATCGGACATCCATGCATAATATTAAAAAATGATATACATACATTGCTCATAAAGATTATCATAAAATAGAAAATTAATTTTATTAAAAAATAAAATTAAATACTAAAAACATGATTTTTAGTATACCAACCCTAATAATCTCCCACTTACACTCAAAACCATGCTGCCATACATCTAACTCCCATGACCTCTTCATGACTATCAAAAGTCTTAGCCCGTAAACTCTTTGTAAAAAGATTGCAAGGTTGTCTCATGATGTAATCTTGGTCACAACAACATCACCTCTCTGTATAATTTCTCGTATCAGGTGATACTTACGCTCAATGTGCTTGCCTTTCTTATGGATCCTTTGCTCCTTCGAGTTTGCAACCGCTCCGCTATTGTCACAGTAAAATGGAATAGCCGACTAAGCTGAAGGTACCACCTCTAGATCCAATAGGAAGTTCTTGAGCCAAACGGCCTCCTTGGCTATTTCAGAAGCTGCCACATACTCGGCCTCCATGGGAGAATCAGCAATGCAGGACTACTTGATACTCCTCCAGCTTATAGCTCCACCTCCTAAGGTAAACACATATCTTGAGGTAGAGTTACGGGAATCCATGTCATACTGGAAATCTGAGTCTGTGTACCCCAAGGGTACTAGACTGTCTGCCTAGTAAACCAACTTATAATTCGTAGTCCTTTTCAGGTACTTGATTATATTTTTTACCGTAGTCCAATACTCCTGCCTTGGGTTAGACTGATATCTGCTAACCATGCCAACGACAAAGCAGATGTCGGGTCTAGTGCAAAGCATAGCATACATGAGGCTTTCCACTGCCAAAGTATAAGGAACTGCCT
This sequence comes from Heliamphora exappendiculata, assembly GCA_034768845.1. Taxonomy (NCBI): domain Eukaryota; kingdom Viridiplantae; phylum Streptophyta; class Magnoliopsida; order Ericales; family Sarraceniaceae; genus Heliamphora; species Heliamphora exappendiculata. Next base: position 20,708 of record JAOTRH010487133.1, read on the forward strand.
TCATCATTTCTATCTCATCAGGTGTCTTAGGATACTGATCCTTGGAAAGAGTGATTCCATGCCTGAAAGAGAAAACCCCTTTCTTGGAATCCTGCATGCTAAAACGAGTAAAGATATCATCGATATATTTTGCTTGTGATAAGCCTAACATCCTTTATTTTTGATCTCGCACAAGCTTGATCCCAATGATGTGACTGGCTTCTCCCAAGTACTTCATATCAAACTGCCTAGATAACCATACTTTAACTATAGATAATGCCCCCACATCATTTTTGATGTGCAAGATATCGTCTACATAAAGTACTAGGAATCACCACGCGTTCGTCACGTTTCTTGTACACACATTACTCATCCAAACTTTGATCGAAACTATAAGACTTAATGGCTTGATCAAACCGAGTGTTCCAAGACCTCGATGCCTACTTAAGTCCATCAATGGTTCTCTTAAGCTCACACATGTGTTCATGGTCCTTTGCAATGAGTCCGTCTAGTTGTATCATATAAATACACTCGTTAAGACTTCTGTTAAGAAAAACTGTCTTGACGTCCGTTTGCTAAATTTCGTAATCGAAATGAGCGACAATAGATAAGAGAATCCAGATAGACTTAATCATGGCTACCGGCGAAAAGATTTTCTCATAATCGATCCTTTCTTTCTGAGTGAACCATTTGGCAGCAAGCCTAGCTTTGAAGGTTTTAATCTTCCCGTATGCTCCTCTCTTCCACTTGTAGATCCACTTACATCCAATGGATTTTATCCTTTCGGGTGGTTTTACAAGTTCCTAGACCTGATTGGAATACATAGATTCCATCTCTAAATTCATAGCGCTTTGCCAAAGATCTGCATCTTTGCCTTGTAGAGCTTCATTGTAGTTACAGGGCTCAGTATCTAGTTCTGTTGGGATCTTGTCATACGACTCTCTTAAGAACATATACCGATCAGGTTGATGAACAACCCTCCCACCACGACGAGGCACTACCTGTGTCTGTGTACTAGCAGTAACAGGCTGTGCAGAATTTGAACCCTGTGCATTAGCACCCTATTCTTGATTTGCACCTGTCCCAATAATCCTCCCACTACAACGAGGTAATGGGATATCAGTGACTTGTGAATTCTCTTTCGTTTTACTGGTATTTTTATTTTTTTTTCTTCTAGAACAATATTGCTTTTGGGCCTGTGATCCATAACATAATTCTCTTCGAAGAATCGGGTATTGGTGCTAACAATGACTTTATGATTCTTAGGGTTATAAAATAAACCGCCCTTCATTCTCTTGGGATACCACACAAAGAAACAGACTTCCGTTCTCGGTTCGAACTTACCCGCGTTTCCTTTCAGCACATGTGCTGGGCATCCCCAAATACGAATGTATTTCAGACTAGGCTTACGCTCGGTCCATAATTTTGTGAGAGTGGAAAGTACTGACATAGAAGGTACCAAGTTCAAAATGTAAGTTGCTGTTTTTAAAGTGAGTCCCCAAAATGAATAGGGTAAACTTGAATAACTCGTCATGGATCTTACCATCTCCATAAGAGTCTTATTCCTTTTTTCTGCTACACCATTTTGCTGCGGAGTGCTAGGTGCAGTCAATTGGGATGTAATCCCCTCTGATGAAAGGCAATCCTTAAACTCTCCAAAGAGGTATTCCCCACCACGGTCGGTTCATAGTGATTTGGTATTTTTACCTAGACGTTTCTCTGGCTTTGCCTTGAATGTTTTGAATTTCTCAAAGCATTTAGAATTACGGTGCATTAGGTAAATATATCCATACCTTGAGTAGTCATCAATGAAACTAACAAAGTATTCAAATCTACTTCTAGCCCGGATTGTCATAGGATCACACACATTAGAATGAACCAGCTTCAACGGTTCTTTAGCTCTATAATCTTTGGCCGAAAAGGGCCTCTTGGTCATCCTACCATCTAAGCAAGATTTACAGACTGGAAGTGTCTCTACTTCCAATAAACTCAAAGGTCCATTTGCTACCACTCATTTTATCTTTTTTAGATTAATATGACCCAAGCGTAAATGTCAAAGAAACGTTTGGTTCATTAAAGAAGGAAACTTTCTCCTATATGGTAAAGTAGATATGTTATTCATTTCAGTTAGTTGCAGTGTAGGAGAGATAAAAGATACAACATACAAATTATCTACCAATGTACTAGAATAAATAAAATGTTTAATTTTTTTCACAAAGACAGAGTCATAAAAATGAATAGAATATTTTTCCTTTATTAAACTCGAGACTGAAATTAAATTTTTTCTAATAGCAGGTACATAAAGACAATCTTTTAGAAGTAGTATCCTATCTCTACTACAACTGAGAGTGACTTCTCATACTGCAACTGCTGCCACCCTTGTATTATTGCTCATGTGTAGGTAAATTTTTTCGTTACTAAGCTGCTTGGTTTCTTGGAACCCCTGCAAAGAGTTGTAGACATGATTAGTGGCTCCCGTATCTACACACCAGGTACCAGTAGATAACACCGCTAAACATGTTTCAACAACCAGTGAACAAAAATTATCTTGTTTGTTCTACTTATTGAGAAAAATCGAGCACTGCTTTTTTCAATGCCCAAACAGGTTACAGTGATAGCACTTGCCTCTTGGCTTCTTCACACCAGCTTTTGGTCCCTTAACTGCTTTTAGACTTGTGTTTTCCTGTGTTTGAATCTTTTTCTTCTTCTTACCTTTCGGTTTAGAGGAAAAATATTTCTCAGCCACAAACACAGAACCTGGCTTCCTAAGAACACCTTTAACTGCTTGAAGTTTCTTAAGAAGTTCTGCCAGTGAGTAGTTGAGCTTATTCATAGAATAGTTCAGGCAGAACTGCATAAAACTTTCAGACAGTGACTGGAGTATGATATCGACTTGGGTTTTCCTATCAATTTTAGCTCCAAGGATCTCCAGTTCATTCAGAAGACTGATCATCTTTAGAACATGATCCCTAACTGGTGTACCATCAGTCATGTTTGCATTCATTAGAGATCTCATGGCCACCTGCCTAACAGCACGATTTTGATCTCCAAACATTTCTTTGAGGTTCATCATCATATTATAGGCACTGGGTATAGACTGATACAGATGTTGCAAAAAATTTGACATTGAAGTCAAAATGTAACAGCGAGCCATCTGATCAGCTTTTTGCCACTTCTGATAGGCCTGGGTTTTCCTTTCGGTTGCCCCCTCATCAGGTACTGGTGAACATATCTCAGTTAAAATAAACTTATAATCCTCAACGGTTAATACAATGTCCAAGTTCTGTTTTCAGTTTACATAATTTGGTCCCGTAAATTTATTTTCTTTGAGAATGGAAGTGAGTGGGTTAAAAGCCATTTTAATTCTTAGAATCACATAATTAAAATACCGTTAATTATGATGAGTAAAACTTTAAATTTATTTTAATTTGGTTTCCTCTACTATTTTAAAATTAATTCGTCAGCAGCCTGGTAACCTGAGAATAGCATGCTTCAATGGGAGAATGTCTACTATTCTTCATCAGACTAGACATGCCAATTTCTTTTAATTTTACTATCTAGGCAACTGACTATGCCAAATAAAATTAAATAACTGACATAGTTTCGGTCCCGTATATAATAGCATTGACTCAAATAGAGAGAATACAATTATATACAGCTAAGTGTTAACCATCACCTAATTCCAAATCAATTGTTTCGCAATGAACCATTTAGATAGAGAAGTGATCCACACTAACAATTATCCAGAATTATCCCTAAATGAGATTTGTACTGACAATACCGCAATCAATCTGTCCGTTGGGGAGGAAGGCCTTACTGCCGACACGCAAGGTTTGATTGCATTGCCTATAAACTGGTGATGGAGACCACGAGATTTATCTGTGAATAAATTTTCTCTCCCACTTAGATTTTTAAAAATATTTTTGAGGGTTATAAAATCTATTTAATTAAAATAAATTTATTAATTTCAAAAGTCACACGATCTGAAAGAATCAAACATCTTTCCGTGTA